>JARQWZ010003964.1:0-60000 GCA_033150135.1 Gobio occitaniae
CAAAGTATGTTTTAGTGCGCATGCACGGCTGAGAGTGCATCTCGTTTAGTGCACATGCGCGGCTGAGAGTGCATCTCGTTTAGTGCGCATGCGAGGCTGAGAGTGCATCTCGTTTAGTGCGCATGCGCGGCTGAGAGTGCATCTCGTTTAGTGCCGGCATGCGCGGCTGAGAGTACATCTCGTTTAGTGCGCATGCGCGGCTGAGAGTACATCTCGTTTAGTGCGCATGCGCGGCTGAGAGTGCATCTCGTTTAGTGCGCATGCGCGGCTGAGAGTGCATCTCGTTTAGTGCGCATGCGCGGCTGAGAGTGCATCTCGTTTAGTGCGCATGCGCGGCTGAGAGTGAATCTCGTTTAGTGCGCATGTGCGGCTGAGAGTGCATCTCGTTTAGTGTGCATGCGCGGCTGAGAGTGCATCTCGTTAAGTACGCATGCGCGGCTGAGAGTTCATCTCGTTTAGTGCGCATGTGCGGCTGAGAGTGCATCTCGTTTAGTGCGCATGCGCGGCTGAGAGTGCATCTCGTTTAGTGCGCATGTGCGGCTGAGAGTGCATCTCGTTAAGTGCGCATGCGCGGCTGAGAGTGCATCTCGTTTAGTGCGCATGCGCGGCTGAGAGTGCATCTCGTTTAGTGCGCATGCGCGGCTGAGAGTGCATCTCGTTTAGTGCGCATGTGCGGCTGAGAGTGCATCTCGTTAAGTGCGCATGCGCGGCTGAGAGTGCATCTCGTTTAGTGCGCATGCGCGGCTGAGAGTGCATCTCGTTTAGTGCGCATGCGCGGCTGAGAGTGCATCTCGTTTAGTGCGCATGCGCGGCTGATAGTGCATCTCGTTTAGTGCGCATGCGCGGCTGAGAGTGCATCTTGTTTAGTGCGCATGCGCGGCTGAGAGTGCATCTCGTTTAGTGCGCATGTGCGGCTGAGAGTGCATCTCGTTTAGTGCGCATGCGCGGCTGAGAGTGCATCTCGTTTAGTGCGCATGTGTGGCTGGAGTGCATCTCGTTTAGTGTGCATGTGTGGCTGAGAGTGCATCTCGTTTAGTGCGCATGTGTGGCTGGGAGTGCATCTCGTTTAGTGTGCATATGTGGCTGAGAGTGCATCTCGTTTAGTGCGCATGTGCGGCTGAGAGTGCATATCGTTTAGTGCGCATGTGTGGCTGAGAGTGCATCTCGTTTAGTGCGCATATGTGGCTGAGAGTACATCTCGTTTAGTGCGCATGTGTGGCTGAGAGTGCATCTCGTTTAGTGCGCATGTGTGGCTGAGACTGCATCTCGTTTAGTGCGCATGTGTGGCTGAGAGTGCATCTCGTTTAGTGCGCATGCGCGGCTGAGAGTGCATCTCGTTTAGTGCGCATGCGCGGCTGAGAGTGCATCTCGTTTAGTGCGCATGTGCGGCTGAGAGTGCATCCCGTTTAGTGCGTATGCACGGCTGAGAGTGCATCTCGTTTAGTGTGCATGCGCGGCTGAGAGTGAATCTCGTTTAGTGCTCATGCGCGGCTGAGAGTGCATCTCGTTTAGTGCGCATTTGCGGCTGAGAGTGCATCTCGTTTAGTGCGCATGCGCGGCTGAGAGTGCATCTCGTTTAGTGCGCATGCGCGGCTGAGAGTGCATCTCGTTTAGTGCGCATGCGCGGCTGAGAGTGCATCTCGTTAAGTAACGCATGCGCGGCTGAGAGTTCATCTCGTTTAGTGTGCATGCGCGGCTGAGAGTGAATCTCGTTTAGTGCTCATGCGCGGCTGAGAGTGCATCTCGTTTAGTGCGCATGTGCGGCTGAGAGTGCATCTTGTTTAGTGCGCATGCGCGGCTGAGAGTGCATCTCGTTTAGTGCGCATGCACGGCTGAGAGTGCATCTCGTTTAGTGCACATGCGCGGCTGAGAGTGCATCTCGTTTAGTGCGCATGCGCGGCTGAGAGTGCATCTCGTTTAGTGCGCATGCGCGGCTGAGAGTGAATCTCGTTTAGTGCGCATGTGCGGCTGAGAGTGCATCTCGTTTAGTGCGCATGCGAGGCTGAGAGTGCATCTCGTTTAGTGCGCATGCGCGGCTGAGAGTGCATCTCGTTTAGTGCCGCATGCGCGGCTGAGAGTACATCTCGTTTAGTGCGCATGCGCGGCTGAGAGTACATCTCGTTTAGTGCGCATGCGCGGCTGAGAGTGCATCTCGTTTAGTGCGCATGCGCGGCTGAGAGTGCATCTCGTTTAGTGCGCATGCGCGGCTGAGAGTGCATCTCGTTTAGTGCGCATGCGCGGCTGAGAGTGAATCTCGTTTAGTGCGCATGTGCGGCTGAGAGTGCATCTCGTTTAGTGCGCATGCGAGGCTGAGAGTGCATCTCGTTTAGTGCGCATGCGCGGCTGAGAGTGCATCTCGTTTAGTGCCGCATGCGCGGCTGAGAGTACATCTCGTTTAGTGCGCATGCGCGGCTGAGAGTACATCTCGTTTAGTGCGCATGCGCGGCTGAGAGTGCATCTCGTTTAGTGCGCATGCGCAGCTGAGAGTGCATCTCGTTTAGTGCGCATGCGCGGCTGAGAGTGCATCTCGTTTAGTGCGCATGCGCGGCTGAGAGTGCATCTCGTTTAGTGCGCATGCGCTGCTGAGAGTGCATCTCGTTTAGTGCGCATGCGCGGCTGAGAGTGCATCTCGTTTAGTGCGCAGGTGCGGCTGAGAGTGCATCTCGTTTAGTGCGCATGCGCGGCTGAGAGTGCATCTCGTTTAGTGCGCATGCGCAGCTGAGAGTGCATCTCGTTTAGTGCGCATGCGCGGCTGAGAGTGCATCTCGTTTAGTGCGCATGTGCGGCTGAGAGTGCATCTCGTTAAGTGCGCATGCGCGGCTGAGAGTGCATCTCGCTAAGTGCGCATGCGCGGCTGAGAGTGCATCTCGTTTAGTGCGCATGCGCGGCTGAGAGTGCATCCCGTTTAGTGCGTATGCACGGCTGAGAGTGCATCTCGTTTAGTGTGCATGCGCGGCTGAGAGTGAATCTCGTTTAGTGCTCATGCGCGGCTGAGAGTGCATCTCGTTTAGTGCGCATTTGCGGCTGAGAGTGCATCTCGTTTAGTGCGCATGCGCGGCTGAGAGTGCATCTCGTTTAGTGCGCATGCGCGGCTGAGAGTGCATCTCGTTTAGTGCGCATGCGCGGCTGAGAGTGCATCTCGTTAAGTAACGCATGCGCGGCTGAGAGTTCATCTCGTTTAGTGTGCATGCGCGGCTGAGAGTGAATCTCGTTTAGTGCTCATGCGCGGCTGAGAGTGCATCTCGTTTAGTGCGCATGTGCGGCTGAGAGTGCATCTTGTTTAGTGCGCATGCGCGGCTGAGAGTGCATCTCGTTTAGTGCGCATGCGCGGCTGAGAGTGCATCTCGTTTAGTGTGCATGCGCGGCTGAGAGTGCATCTCGTTAAGTAACGCATGCGCGGCTGAGAGTTCATCTCGTTTAGTGCGCATGTGCGGCTGAGAGTGCATCTCGTTTAGTGCGCATGCGCGGCTGAGAGTGCATCTCGTTTAGTGCGCATGTGCGGCTGAGAGTGCATCTCGTTAAGTGCGCATGCGCGGCTGAGAGTGCATCTCGTTTAGTGCGCATGCGCGGCTGAGAGTGCATCTCGTTTAGTGCGCATGCGCGGCTGAGAGTGCATCTCGTTTAGTGCGCATGTGCGGCTGAGAGTGCATCTCGTTAAGTGCGCATGCGCGGCTGAGAGTGCATCTCGTTTAGTGCGCATGCGCGGCTGAGAGTGCATCTCGTTTAGTGCGCATGCGCGGCTGAGAGTGCATCTCGTTTAGTGCGCATGCGCGGCTGATAGTGCATCTCGTTTAGTGCGCATGCGCGGCTGAGAGTGCATCTTGTTTAGTGCGCATGCGCGGCTGAGAGTGCATCTCGTTTAGTGCGCATGTGCGGCTGAGAGTGCATCTCGTTTAGTGCGCATGCGCGGCTGAGAGTGCATCTCGTTTAGTGCGCATGTGTGGCTGGGAGTGCATCTCGTTTAGTGTGCATGTGTGGCTGAGAGTGCATCTCGTTTAGTGCGCATGTGTGGCTGGGAGTGCATCTCGTTTAGTGTGCATATGTGGCTGAGAGTGCATCTCGTTTAGTGCGCATGTGCGGCTGAGAGTGCATATCGTTTAGTGCGCATGTGTGGCTGAGAGTGCATCTCGTTTAGTGCGCATATGTGGCTGAGAGTACATCTCGTTTAGTGCGCATGTGTGGCTGAGAGTGCATCTCGTTTAGTGCGCATGTGTGGCTGAGACTGCATCTCGTTTAGTGCGCATGTGTGGCTGAGAGTGCATCTCGTTTAGTGCGCATGCGCGGCTGAGAGTTCATCTCGTTTAGTGCGCATGCACGGCTGAGAGTGCATCTCGTTTAGTGCGCATGCGCGGCTGAGAGTGCATCTCGTTTAGTGCGCATGCGTGGCTGAGAGTGCATCTCGTTTAGTGCGCATGCGTGGCTGAGAGTGCATCTCGTTTAGTGTGCATGCGTGGCTGAGAGTGCATCTCGTTTAGTGTGCATGCGTGGCTGAGAGTGCATCTCGTTTAGTGCGCATGCGTGGCTGAGAGTGCATCTCGTTTAGTGCGCATGCACAGCTGAGAGTGCATCTCGTTTAGTGTGCATGCGCGGCTGAGAGTGCATCTCGTTTAGTGTGCATGCGTGGCTGAGAGTGCATCTCGTTTAGTGCGCATGCACAGCTGAGAGTGCATCTCGTTTAGTGTGCATGCACAGCTGAGAGTGCATCTCGTTTAGTGCGCATGCACAGCTGAGAGTGCATCTCGTTTAGTGTGCATGTGTGGCTGAGAGTGCATCTCGTTTAGTGTGCATGTGTGGCTGAGAGTGCATCTCGTTTAGTGCGCATGTGTGGCTGAGACTGCATCTCGTTTAGTGCGCATGTGTGGCTGAGAGTGTATCTCGTTTAGTGCGCATGCGCGGCTGAGAGTGCATCTCGTTTAGTGTGCATGCGTGGCTGAGAGTGCATCTCGTTTAGTGCGCATGCACAGCTGAGAGTGCATCTCGTTTAGTGTGCATGCACAGCTGAGAGTGCATCTCGTTTAGTGCGCATGCACAGCTGAGAGTGCATCTCGTTTAGTGTGCATGTGTGGCTGAGAGTGCATCTCGTTTAGTGTGCATGTGTGGCTGAGAGTGCATCTCGTTTAGTGTGCATGTGTGGCTGAGAGTGCATCTCGTTTAGTGTGCATGTGTGGCTGAGAGTGCATCTCGTTTAGTGTGCATGTGTGGCTGAGATTGCATCTCGAGTCTACTGTTGCTATAGCATTGAACAACTTTCACGCGCATCTGATCGACGGATAAACCGTGCGCTCTTTTATGTTGTGGATCTTTCAGCAAAATCTTTGCTTCACTTAATACACATTTTATTTGTGTAATTAACATGTTTAAATTATCAACAGAGCATTCAACAGCTCAAGAGCAGACGGAGTGCCTTCAGAAGGATGGCAGATTATTCTGTAACTGCTATTCTAAAAATCATTTAGAGCTGCTTGGATTCAACCCACTTTATTTTCCTCATTCGTTTGAAATAAAATTGCATTACATATTTTGTTTGTCATGTAGGATATGCTGTGGCTGGTATCATGTGCGTTTCTATGCTATAGGCTTCCATTAAAAAGAGGTGCAATACTCATCGTTCAAAACAAAACAATGCCCAAACCCTAGTCGTAATCATATATAGCTGGGCATATACTATACCGGAACAAAGGGTATCAATTTTTTTACTGTAAAGTTTTTAAAATGTCTTCATAATTTTGCTGGATAAAATGTGATCACACTTTTGTTTATGTTGATGCATTTATTTTTAAGCATTTAATCAGCTGTACCTGCATCTTAAAAAGTACTGTAATAGATGATGTTGTTATTATATATCTTTTTGAGCACCTAGTGTAACCCCACCTCTACCCCTCAACTTAAACATTTCAATATAAAACTTTTTCAGGCAGACATTTAACAATTTATTCCACAAAATGATGAAAAGTCACTATATAATTATACCAAATGACTTGTGGCTTCAGAAGACATGAAATGCTGTACATGCTTTGTGTGAGGAATGGAGTAAAATTTTTCTGAAATTCACTGAAAATCTCTCTCTGCCAGTCATATCCCTTTCAATAAATCTAAACTTTAGCATGTCAAAATTATTCATGACAAAGTTAATCACATTTGACATTAAGGCTCTTATAATGTTATTTTAACATTATGGTAAATAGGTCAAATTCTAGTCTGTTGCTCACACAAAGAAGACTTGGAAAGAAGCAGTCATTTGGAATAACTGGATTTACTTTTATCTGCCTTAAAATCTGCACACATAAAATGACAGTAGGTAATATTCTTACTTTTCATTAGAATCGGTCATGACTTGTTCCAGGATTGAAAGTCCTTTAAGTTCCCAGGCAAAGTTTTGCTAAAGAAAGTAAATACACACTATATTTTTTTACAACAATCACCAGTTCACAGACATAAACTAAACAGTTATTTCTGTAAACAGAATTTATATTGTTAATTTATATTGTTATTGTATTTTCCCAGTGGGAACATTAAATCTTATCCTTTGCTTTCATCCCATTTCTGTATTTACAAGCACTATGTATTAACAAATACCTACAATATATACAGTATAACTCACAATTTGAAATGCTAAATATCATCACAACATTACTACACAGAGATATATATTCTACAGAAGAGCAATACAGATTGACTTACAATATTGTTCAAGTGCTTCTTTGTCTAACTCACTTCAGGTGCTTGCAGACAGGAAGAAACAGTCGAATTTATACATTGGCCAACGCCCATTTTTTGAAGGTCACATGATTTGCAAGAAAGCCAAATCACTCATGGCATAGGGCAGGGTTCCTCAAATCTTGCCCTGGAGGGCCAATGCGCTGCAGAGTTTAGCTCCAACCCTGATCAAACTCACCTACCTGTGATTTTTTAATGAACCTGAAGACATTGATTAGCAGGTTCAGGTGTGTTTGATTAGGGTTAAAGCTAAACTCTGCAGAAAAGTGGATCTCGTGGGCCAGATTTGAGGATCACTGGCATAGGGAATATATTGCCACAATTGTCTGTTGTACAAGAGAATATATGGTGGTATTCCATTAAATGTAGCATACAAATTATCAAATTCATGCATTTCCAAAATGAAACCATGGTCTGGTTTGCAAGCACTGCACTCTAGCGTACTTCTTGAGCTTCAGGAACACAATCTACTACGTCAATATAAAGTAAATTATTACGGTTTAATTCCAATACTACCTGAATAAATTCTGAAACATTTTTATCATTTTAAATGAAGACATAGTTATTAAAGCCCGAGACACTGCACGATTTTCAGCTGTCCCAGACAAAGATTGTCATCATGAAACGATTTCTGTGATCGTGGCTCCTATAACACAAATTGTATTTATCATGTGATTTAACGGCAAAATGACTTTTTACGTGCATATGATACGCATTGTCAACTAAGATTAGTGGTGTGGGTTACGCACCAGCATCATGAGCACACAGCCAGAATCCAGTTCTCTGATTACAAACTATAGCACACACAATTATGCCTAAATGTCAGTTTTCAGATCTTAAAGTCACAGCAGCACTAACTACTATTGAAGTTTGGTGCCTAATAAAGCCTTCAATTACACTTTATTGGTGATTGGCTATAATTATTGTTTAAAATGGGGGGGGGGGGGGGGGGGGGGTCCATTTCATAGAGACATCAGTATTAGTGTCAGTGAAACTGGCCTTCATTCATAAAAAGATGCCATTGAACAAATATTTAAAATATACTCTTTGTTTTTTCTACATTCATTTGGTGATTTACTGTGAAATTATTACATTATAAAATATATTAAAAACGAGTTTTAAACAGAAAAATATGTGAATAATCTAGTAGGGGGGTGAGTGTAACGAAGGCCAGCTAGTAGTTGCTGTCTGAGTAAACCTCACTCCTCTGATCTCAAGAGATGCTAGTGACTGATACTAGGGGTTGCAGCCTTTAGCCTCCTTGTTAGAGCGTCCGACTCTCATGCCGGCGGACCGGGTCCGAGTCCCGCTTAGAGTGGAGCAGTTCGAACAGGAGGGGTTACACACAACTTTCGTTATTATAGACGAATTTACATTTGTGGAGTAATCTGGATCTGCGGTTTGTCTAATTTTATAAATCAAATTGCATGAGAAACTGAATTTTAACTGACTACAAAGCACTGCAGCACCAAAAGGTCCTCCTCTTGTTCAACTTCCAAAGGACACAAGGACAACTCAAATTTCCGTCTCGATCCCTTTTAATTTTCTTTTTGGCTTTGTCGGTTGATTCAGTAAATTAGGTTTTAAACCTTTACCATTTTAATTAAACATTTTTAATGAATTTAAACATTACATTTTTTGAAAATGCTCAAAATGAAATATTAATTTAATTTAACACAAAATCAGTGAAGTCAATGCTGCAATGTGTTCCTTAACCAATCTACACAGCAGTTAAACATACTTGAACATGTTAAGCAGCATTTCAAACACCATGAAAGTAAATAAACATTTCACCGACCATTGGCGTCTTTGGACTGAACCAACCTATGAGTGAACTTGGAGCGTCTTCTCTCTGAAGTTTCTCTGTCTGAATGACTGTTGCTGCGTTCCAGTTGGTTTTTATTATGCCCTTCTCTTGCCAACTTCCCTCAGTCTCGTTCACTCGGATGTGTGTTATTGCTTACGTTGCATAAGTGCCCACTACTGGAGGAACCTTTGCAATGGACTGAACTGGAACGTCCTAAGCCCTTGATCACTTGGAATTCACAATGGAGTTTATTTATTATTATGTTTTTCCTTTACGAAATTGTTTAATGCAGCATTCTATATGTATAAAGGTGTGTTTGGGTTGTTTTAAATGTTGTAAAAAAAAATGTTTTAAATATCATAGAGTTGTTTGTGGTGGTGTAAATTAAACGCGATGTGCGGTGACGTCACAATCGTGTTGCATTGTGGTATATGAAGCTGCCTGAAGTGTACAAGTCAATTCAAGTCAACTTTATTTATATAGCGCTTTATAAGCTTCAACTCTCACCTCTAACTTTTTTTTAGTTTTTGAAATGTTATCCTCTTGTCCCACTCTGAAAGTTCCACCCTGTTAGGCTCTGTTATGAAGAATGTTTGTCCAGTCAAAAAAAGGTAAAAACATATCTGACATAGTTATAAAAGTTTTGTATATCTGTAGAAGGTTAGCTAGCTAAATGTTGATCACTCAAAGAGCTACGGCTAACTTGGCTTAAAATGTTCCACCCTGTTAGATCTATAAACCTAACAGGGTGGAAATTCTAATAGAATAAATCATATTTAGTGTATATTGCAAATTCTATATACACATATATGTATATATACTAGTGGTGGGCATAGTTTTTTTTTAAATCTAGATTAATCTAGATTAAAAT
Organism: Gobio occitaniae; assembly: GCA_033150135.1. Taxonomy (NCBI): domain Eukaryota; kingdom Metazoa; phylum Chordata; class Actinopteri; order Cypriniformes; family Gobionidae; genus Gobio; species Gobio occitaniae. The sequence continues at coordinate 9,396 of JARQWZ010003964.1, forward strand.
GGCTCATTTGAATTCTGCCGAAGGCATTCAGAATGTGTGCGCTCGTAAGTGATCTTTTGTCTTTTTGTAGTTTGAATAATAAATAACTTCTGTCCCTTTAAGACCTGACGCACGCATGGATCCCAAACACTGTTCCTGTGAGCTGGTTATGACTGTGTTTACGTTAAATCTCACCAAGATGAGCATTGAGACATGTTTGAGTGTGTTTGACCATTAATAAGATGGAAAAAGGAGCTAATTTTTGCACTTGTATGTCAGAGGCGGCTTTATTACGGTATGTGTGTGTGCGCTTCAGATGCAAGCGCGAAATCTGCGGGAATTAGTAGAATTAACGTTATGTGCAACCCCACGCGAAATTCAGACCGGTCAAACCAATACTAACAAAAGTCCAGCAGAACACGCGTCCGCCATGTTCAGAGGATTAAACGACTGAATGAGAGGAGGCGGGTGCGTGTCAACTCGCTGTCGTCGGAGAGGAGAGGAGAGCAGCTGATATCGATACTGTAGAAAATGAGTATCATATATTTTCAGATATTTCAGTATCGATACATAGCGAAATATAGATATTTTTGACAGCACTAGTAGGCATACACACAGGTTCGAAGACTCGTTCTCTCGCCCCCTACAGTGCAATTTGGCTAGGTATACATCCGCGCTAAAATATCGAGGTGAAAGTCATCATAGCCTGCGTAGTATAGACCCAGCTCCCAACCCAACTTTGAGAATAGATTAACGGCGATATTGTTTTTATCGCCCGATAAGAGTCTCACGTTAACGCAGCACGTTAACGCCGATAACGGCCCACCACTAATATATACATATTATATATATAAAACAATATTATATAGGTGCAGTTCCACACATTACTGATGGCAAACAATGCTGGACAATGACGGAAAACTCCCTGTTAGGCAAGTCATTTTTAAATAATAATTTGACAGCAACGTTAAATGTTTTGCATACTTATGTTTTATTTTGGGAGGTGAGGATCATTAACAGCATATACAATATATGTTTTTGAACACATTTTTTTATTATTTACCATCCTGTTGGCAAAAATGGGTACAAAAAGTGCCTGTTCCCTTTCAGTCAGTACACTACGAGTTACGTCAGTTTTTGACGAAATGGGGGTTTCGCTTAGAAGCCAACCGCCTTTGAGATCTACAAAACGAGCCAAAGGCATGAAAATGCCATAGGTCTGCGGAATTTGCATAATGCAACCCCCCCGCATAATTATACCCCCGTGTGTATAAAGGGCGTTGCATTGCAGTCTCGCATTATGTTTCTGCTTCAGAGCCGAGTATCACTTGCCTGAGCTTTCTCTCTTCAAGACGAGCTTCTCTCCAGAGTGTTGGTGTGATGGCACGTTCCAGCGAGTTCCGCATTCCTGTCAGATCTGTGCAGTGATCCGCACATCGTGCGCGTTCTCCCTGGGCACTTCAGCATTTCTGCAGAGTACAGACTCCTTTCTAAAAGAGCTGCACGTGGCACGTCTTTTTCAAGATGTCTCGCCCGTGCTCCGTTTCTGGGTGAGGGCGGCTGGTTAGTCCGTTTGATGGGCATGAACGCTGCTTAGCTTGCTTGGGCCTCGTGCATGCTGAGCGTGCGTCCGTGGATGCGTCATGTTCCCACTGCGGGAACATGACCATCGCAGTGTTGCGATCAAGACTCAGTGATCTCCATAAAGGTGGGAGAGTCCCATCTACCACACTCCAATCTATTCCCTCCTCGAGAGGGGATACTTTGGCTGGAGGTCAGGGTGATCTGAGGGTGACGGTGTGGGCCAACCCAACGAATATTCCTCGGGCCACACCCCCTTCTGTCACACCGCAACCCGTGGTGTTGCCAGATGATGACGCTGGTGTTTCCCGGGCTGGGCCCAGCGTGTCATTTGGCGCACCGGCGGATGACACCATGTCGATCACCGCATCACAAGGTGGGCTGGACTCCTCCGGAGATGAGGATTCGGCTGTGCGGCCTCCTTCGGGAGCTCCTGCATTGCCTGAGTCTGATCCGGAGCTTACGGTCATGCTTTCCCGGGCAGCCGAGAGTCTTGGGCTTGTGTGGAACCCTCCGTCATGTCCCGAGCGTTCGAGTTTGGACGATTGGTATTTGGGGCGGCCCGTGCAGAAGGCGCCTGCCAACCCCCAGTGCCTTCTTCCCGGAAGTGCATGAGGAGGTGTCGAAATCATGGAGGTCTCCCTTGACCTTTCATGATCGCTCTGCATCTACCTCCGCCTTCACTGCTCTCGATGGCGGCACGGAGAAAGGGTACACTGGGGTCCCCCCAGTTGAACGCTCTGTCGCGATGCAGCTTTGCCCGCAGAGTGCTTCAACCTGGGGCGGTGACCCTAAGCACCCGTCCAAAGCTTGTAGGTTTATGTCTACTCTGGTGGCGAAGACCTACAGAGCCGCTGGACAAGCCGTGTCCGCCCTGCACGCTATGGCCATCCTTCAGGTCTACCAGGCCAAGGTGCTCAGAGACATGCACGAGGGCAATGCTGACCCCGCGCTTATGCAAGAGTTGTGTGCGGCCACCGACCTCGCTCTACGAGCGACGAAGGTGACTGCGCGCTCTCTGGGTCAGGTGATGTCCACTTCGGTGGTCCAGGTGCGCCCCTTATGGCTCAACCTGGCCGATATGCGAGAATCTGAGTGGATCCGGTTCCTCAATTCTCCCATATCCCAGGCTGGGCTATTCGGCGGGGCGGTCGAGGATTTTGCCCAACAGTTCTCGGCCGTTCAGAAGCAGACTGAGGCGATCAAGCATATTCTGCCCCGGCGGCCAGCTGCTGCCTCCACCCAGCCGCCGGCACAGAAGCCTCAGCCTGCTCCCCGCTGATGCCACCCTCTTGCGGCTCCCGCCCCTCCCGCTCGGCCGAAGCGCGGAGGACGTTGCAGGAAGGCAGCACCACCCGTCCCAGCCCCCCAGCCTGCTAGACGGCAGTATAAGCGGCAGTCCTGAGACGGGTGGCTCGGAGGTGATCTCGGTTCTTTCCCAGGAGATGGTAACAGGACCACTCCTTCCCCCGGTGGAGGGCCAGGTGAGAGAATCCTTGGTTTTCCCCTTCCGCCGCTGGCCTCACGGTCGGCGGCACCCTATTCATGGTTAATGAAAGAACTGACACATTCACCTCCGACGCACAGCCCCACCACTCTCAGTCCCCTCTGTCGCCAGAATCCTGGCAGACGAGACCCCCGTGGAACACTCGTCCTTCCCTGGTCTCCTCTGTCAGGGCGCGGAATTCAACCCCGCCCCCACGCCTTCCATGTCTGGGCCGGGAATTCCACTTCGCTGCCTCATTGTGGGGACGCCTGTGGTTCGCATGACCACGCTGGTTCAGTTCTTGGGAGCCTGGCTAGCGCTTCACAACCTGTCCAGCTGGTTCACTCGCACCATCAGGCTCGGCTATGCGATTCAGTTCGCACGATCTCCACCCCGGTTTCGGGGAGTCCGTTATACCATGGTGGGTGGTAGGGCTGGGTAAAATTTTTTTATTTCTTTTAATCGATTCTCACTTTTACAAAACAATATCGATTCTTAAATCCCAAGAATCGATTAGTCAATTTTTTGTACGAAATTCAAAGACATAAATACCGTTTTGGCGCTGTGGCGTGAGATCGCTCTGCCACAGCTCAGTTCAAGAGAACCGGCAGCGCAGAGCAAACATGAACGAATCTTCTCTTCCGCCTTAATACCAGTAACGGCGCGAAATAAACACGAATAAGCTTCTGAAAGTGTGTTAAAAGATACAGGACAACTTACCGAAATCTGTATCATTTCACATAGAATCGCTCAATCAGTGTTTCAACCACAGAAAGATGTAAAACGGCTTGAAACAATGTCACGTAACGTCACCTCAGAAAAACCATATCCAGTGTCCATAAACTCGTTAGTCAGCTAGAAAAATGTACTCTAGAGAGGAGCATTTTGCTAATTATATGCACCACATTACATATTCATTAGGATATTCATTGTCAATGTTCTTCAATATTTAATCAATCTGGCAAGTTTTTATGACAGCCACCCTTTAAATGTTTATATTTCAAAAAAACTAATTGGAGTAGAATTATGATTATGTAATTGTAAAGTTAATATTATAACTTTATTATTATATATAAAAAAACATAATTTAGTGCCATTTAAGTGTTTGTATACAAATCAGTTAATTTTTACCTTCAATATTAGTAGGCTAATGTAGTATCAACTGACTCCCATAGTTTACAACATTATTTCAGAAATTAGTTTTCCTTGAGAAAATTATCCATGTATTATATCTGATACATATCCAAAATAATCGATATTGAATTGAATTGAAAATCGAATCGAATCGAATCGAATCGAAAGCTTGTGAATCGAAATCGAATCGAATTGTGAAATTTGTGTCAATACCCAGCCCTAGTGGGTGGCAACACCCCTGTCATGCGTGCGGAGATCGCCACCCTTCGCCAGTAGGTCGAGATTGTCCCTCCAGCCGAGATGAAGTCCTGCTTTTACATCCCCTACTTCATTGTACCCAAGAAAAACAGTGGGTTACGACTAGGGTTGGGTACCGAACTCGGTACTTTTAAGGGCACCGACCGAATTACGTTGGTACTACCGAGTACCGATTCACATTAAATCAAGCGGTACAAATTTCGGTACCTGAGAACACATCTGGTGATATAGACTAGTGTCTGTGAATATTAAACCGCAAAAAGACTATTTAAATGCGCATCCTGCGTGTCTCTGTGTGAATGAATGCCGTAGAAGCGCAGTTTACCACACACACTCACTATCGCGCTCACTATCACTATGACGGTCGTGTGTTTCCATCTCTGTCGTCTCATATGAGGACATGAACCTATGACATGAACGCACGAACGTCATCTCCAGAGCCATTGTGAGTCACTTTATGAGCATTTTACCGTTTAATTTGAGAAAAACTACCGTCATGTCATAAACACAGAAACTCAAAGGAACGGCAACCCGTCAAAATAAAAGTCCGGTTTATCTTGACAAATACATCACTGTTGTACAGTAGAATTTAGATGTGTCTCAATTAATAATACTAACACAAATGTAATAATAATAATCAAAACTTAAAGGAGCTGTATGTAGGACTGTGGCCAAAACTGGTACTGCAATTACTTTCAAATTACTGTTGAGCGGTGTATCCCCTCTCCCCCTCCCCCTGACTCCAGGTTGCCAGATAGGCTGCAGGATGCAGCAGGAACGTATAGGCTGCTACAATGAGCTTCCAATGGCAAGTGACGAGTCGTACACAGTAAGTTTTTTTTCTTTCTGTTAATTATGTTTATGCTTCAAGAGCGATGTTTTGTGAAGTAATTATGAATCGCAAAAATTTACTAATGGCGATTAGCCAAATATAATCGTAAATATGAACGCTCGTATGTGACAGTACATTCCCACATGAAAAAATACTAGAGTAAAATTACAGCTAAATAACATTAGCAATGGTCATACAGGTCAACTTGCAGCATGTTTTGTCCACTATATATGCGAAGAACGAATGAGGAATAATTTTTACCGAGGTAACGTTAGGCTACTGTCTCAAATACGTTTTCACATTGCCATAATAAGCGTGCTAATGTTGTTTTCCTCAGCGTCTCAGCATAATGACAGAGAAACGGGCTCTGATAATGCATTACTAATGTTAGCAATGACGACTCGCCGTTTTTATTTACCAAACAATTCCTTAACGTTACCTTTTCAATTCAATGACCCACCTCCTCCTTCTGCGCTAACCTAACGTTACTTTGCACGAACATGCATAACTTTGTTCGACTGTCATGAATATTTGAAATGTCCATTTACATTAAGTACAAGTTAGCCAAACATAGATGAACCTTACCTGTCCAGGAGAAAATAAGCAACGTTGGCATCAGTCTTCAAATTATTCTCCGTTTTCAGCCGTCTCCATCTTTCAAAGGCATCTCTTATACAAATCCTTGTTTTATTTCGGACACTGTCACAACGTTTTTATGATTCATAACGAGGTTGTTTAGGTTTCGTAAAGTTAGACATTGTTTATCCAAAAAGTTTGTAGCTGCAGCTGTGGTAACTAGAGCAGAGCATGGCAACCCGGATGCTGAAACACTACTGACTTCGTGATTGGTAGATAGGTGGAGGGTGGCGCTTCAGGCATGACACAACATGTCAACATCAACATCAGTTGAGGGCTGCAACTTCACTTTTAAAATGACAATATCTTGGCCGAACAACCGTTGTCAGTGATATAAGTATTTGAAATTAACATGATTTCTTAATGTCTAGTGACATATCAGGGCCATTTTATGATTAATTGAAATACATTTCTTACATACAGTTCCTTTAATTTTTTAAGTAATAAATAGCAATTTTTCTGTTTTAATGTTTTAATTTTAACCGCATAAAGCTCAGTTGTGCAGCACTTTGTTTGACAAAAAAGTTTAATTAAATTAAAAGATAAGACATGAATTTAATTTATGTCTTCATTTGATTACCAGAAAATACACAGCACATAATTTGTGGGAAATCTTTTCATAGAAATGAAAATAATAAATAAAAAAATAATATGGTTGTTTTTATTAATTAAATTGAAGTACCTAGTAGCCTACTATCTAGTAAATATTACAGTATACAAACATCCCAGATAATGGCAGACAGAGACCAGGGCAGCTCTGGCATAATGTCAATAACACTTCTATAAATGACTTACAGGTTATTTATAGTTATTGATGTAAATCCTTAAAGTACCAAAAAAAGGTACCGTTGGGTTCCGGTACCGATACTGGTTAAAATGTGAACGGTACCCAACCCTAGTTACGACCAATCCTGGACCTGCGCGTCTTGAACCAAACCCTTCACAGGCTTCCATGCAAGAATGCGTTCGTCCATCGGATTGGTTTGCAGCGATCGACCTGGAGGACGCGTACTTTCATGTCTCTATTCTTCCTCGACACAGACCGTTTCTACGGTTTGACTTCGAGGGGCAGGCATATCAGTACACGGTTCTCCCATTCGGGTTAGCCCTGTCCCCCTCGCGTCTTCACGAAAGTCGTCGAGGCAGCCCTTGTGCCACTCAGATAACACAGGGTTCGCATCCTGAACTACCTCGACAACTGGCTGATTCTGAGCCACTCTCGAAAGCAGGTTTGCGAACACAGGGACCTGGTACTCTAGCACCTAGCCCGTCTGGGCCTTCGTGTCAACTGGGAAAAGAGCAAACTCTCCCCAGTGCAGAGGATCTTTTTTCTCTGAATGGAAATCGACTCGGTCGCCATGTACGCGCAGCTTACGAGCGAGCGTGCGCAGTTACTGCTGACTTGTCTTCGCCAATTCGAGGGCAAGACTGCGGTTCCACTGAGATACTTTCAGAGGCTCCTGGGGCATATGGCATCCGCAGCCGCGGTCACGCCGCTCGGTTTGCTTCATATGAGACCGCTTCAGCACTGGCTTCGCGATCGAGTCCCAAGGTGGGCATGGCAAGTACGGCATGCTCCGTGTCCCAGTCACTCAGGCCTGCAGTCAGACCTTCACCCCGTGGTCGAACATCAGTTTTCTAAGGACAGGAGTTCCACTAGAACGAGTTTCCAGGCATGTTGTTGTATAAACAGATGCCTCTGCCACAGGCTGGGGTGCCATGTGCAATGGACATGCTGCCGCAGTCTCCTGGAAAGGACCCCAGCGCCTATGGCATGTCAATTGCCTAGAGTTGCTGGCCGTACGTCTTGCCCTGCACCGCTTCCGAGCCCTGCTCAAGGACAAGCAGTCCTGGTCTGTTCAGACAACACGGCGACAGCATACATCAACCGACAAGGTGGTCTACGCTCCCACCGGATATTGCAACTCGCCCACCACCTCCTCATGGAGACCTTATGGAGTCAGAAGCATCTGAGGTTGCTTCATGCCGTTCACATCCCGGGAGAACTGAACCGTGTGGCCGACGAGCTGTCACGTGTTCAGACGCTGCCGGGGGAATGGAGACTCCATCCCCAGACGGTCCAGCTGATTTGGAAATAGTTTGGCGACACGCAGATAGATCTGTTTGCCTCCCACAACTCTTCCCATTGCCGCCTGTTTTACTCTCTGACCGAGGGAACCCTCGGCACAGATGCACTAGCCCACAGCTGGCCGCGGGGCCTACGCAAGTATGCGTTTCCCCCAGTGAGCCTTCTCGCACAGGTTCTGTGCAAGATCTGGGAGGACAGGGAGCAGGTCCTTTTGGTCGCCCCGTATTGGCCTGGCCGGACCTGGTTCTCGGAACTAGTACACCTTGCAACAGCCCCTCCCTGGTCGATCCCTCTGAGGAAGGACCTCCTGACTCAGAGACAGGGCACCCTTTGGCACCTACACGTGAGGGACCTGGACGGGACGTGGTAGGTTTGAGTGGCCTGCCACCTGAGGCGGCGGCTACCATCACTTCAGCTAGGGCCTCGTCTACCAGACAGGCCTATGCGTTGAAGTGGAACCTCTTCGTCACCTGGTGCTCTTCTCGGCGAGAAGTGTACAGTCACTTTACTTAAAGGATTTTTACTTGAGAGAACATTTATTTTTATTATGCTTTTTTACTTTAAGGCATAAATTAAATCTTAAGAACACTGTAAAAAAAAAAAAAAAAAACAGTAAAATTCTGGCAGCATTTTCCAGACGTTAAATTACAGCAAATACCCATTTCACAAAATTACATGCAAAAAACGTAAAAATACAGAATAGACTTTACAGTGAAATTTAATTAAATTACAGTATATTGCTGTTAATAATCATTAATTAAACTGTGGAAAAACAGATAAATTATGTCAAATTACACATAAAACTATTCATTTTCAAGTTAATATCTAAATTTAAGGTTTTTATTAGTTATTTTATAAATCTGCTCTGTCCATCTACAGTAATTTACATTTAAAATATAGGTTTTCCATGTACAATAACTAAGATATTATTTATAAAAATGCAGTAATCACATAAATTCAAAAACAAATGTTTGCATATTTACAGTATTAATCTTTATTTTTACAGAACCACTCACAACTTCAATCTCTAAACTAATAGTTAATATCTTATATTCCAGACTTTCCCCCTGCTCAGTGCTACAGGTTTGAGGCTATAAGCTATTAGCCCAGCACTGTTGAGCCCTTTCTTGCAAATCGCGTGGCCTTTAAAAAATGGGCGTTGGCCAATGTATAAATACAACTGTTTCTTCCTGTCTGCAGGCCCCTGAAGTGAGTTAGACAAAGAAGCACTTGAACAAACAGGTAATATTGTAGTCGGTCTGTGTTGTTTTTCTGTAGGCTCTGTGAGTAGTAATATTGTAATGAATTTGATCTCAGATTGGCTTACTGTATATGATTATAGGCCTGTTTGCTAATAGTGCTGATCAATACACAAATGGGAACAAAGAAAAGGATAGACTAGAATTACCAACAGAATTTTTACAATATAAAAGATGTGTGCAGTTCACTGTTTAGGCCTATGTCTTTCTGTTTTGAAAAATGAATTCAATGTGTATATACTTTACTTAGCAAAAAATAGCTTGAAGACTACAAACCTTGAATCCAGAGTCATGGCAGATTCTATAAGGTAGGACTATGAGTTGCTTATGTTTTATTGTTAATAGTGCTTTATTCACTATGATTCACTATGATTCTAATATTTTTTTTAAAATCAGCTAAAATTATCATGCAAACATTTCAGTACTATTCACATGATTAAAATATAGCTGCAATCAATAATTCACAAAGCTCTTTAATTCTGAAGTGATGGTCACTTTTGAACCTATCAGGTGAATGTTCATCATATCGGTTATCTTCTGTGTTTATCACATTTTGCAGCAACTGTAGATCACATTCTTGAAGTAGTTTTCCCCCATAATTTTTTTTTTTTTTTTTTTTTTATGTGGTCATTATATTGTAAGAATTTAACATGTGAATCATACTTATCAATGACTGGTGATTAAAGCAACACAGACTCGACTCTCTGACAGACAAATATACATATTTGATGCTGTTCAGTCTTTATTTGGAAGAGATATTGCTGAAAACATTGTGTTACTCTTCACATATTCACGTGGAGCCATCCCTAAAAATGTCCTGACGGCTGTTGAAGAGGCTAAAATCAAGTGTGCAGTGGATGACAAGAATCAGCCAGTGTATTTCCTGTTTGACAACTGCCAGTCAGACGCCGCTGATGAAGGAAATGAAATGATGAAGCAATCATGGGATCTCAGTTCTAGAGGAATTACAGGATTTTTTACATTTCTTCAAAACATAAAAATAAAACCCCTGAAGATGACCCAAGATGTTTTACAGAAAAGGAAGCAGTTGGAGGCAAATATTGGCAATATAAAATCACATTTTCAAAAGATGGACCAAAAGCAGAATGAGCTGAAACAAAATCAAGAGGCTCTGGAGCAGAACAAGGAGCATGTCAATAACAAAAAGAACTTTGAGTATGAAGTTGAAGTGCCCTACAAAGAGAAGGTTGATATTGATCCTGCTATATCCAGTGTGGCGATGTGCTGCAGCGTCTGTGAGGAGAACTGTCATTATCCAGGATGCTGGTGGGCCAGTAATCTCTCATGGTGCAGTATGATGAAAGATTATCACTGTACAGTGTGCACTAATAAATGCCACTACAGCAAACACGTCAAAGAAGCAAACATATATGAAACAAAGACAAAGACAGAGAAGAGGACAAATGAAGATTTAAAGATGGAATATGATGATAAGATTAGAGATGGTGAGTCTCTGGTCCAGAATCTGGAAGAAGAACTGCAAGAATTACAGATGGAGAAAATAAATCTGCTGAATGAAACTTTTCAGTGTGTGGAAACTCTGGAGGAAATCGCACTCAACACTGATTCACTGTTCACACTTCTGCATGTTGATTTTCTGATTGAGAAACAAAGGGAATTAAATGAGCCTGAAAAGGCTGAAACACTGGAAAACATCAAGAAGAGAGCAGGAGAAGAAAAACACAAAGTGCTAGAATACATTAAAAAATGTGTTGAATCAGAAAATTAGAAAAGTGCACTCTTACAGTGTCCTTCTGTGTTCATGCATAATTTGTAAGTTTGAATAAAGCCTTGCTGCAATTTAGACACATTTTTGTGTTGTTTAGAGAATATTTGTGCTGGGGAAAATGTGCATGTCAATTTACTTGTTAATATTTAGTGTCTTGGGATGATGTCACAATATGAACAATGTTAATTGCTTTTACTGCATGTTGTAGCCGATTGTCCCTTATTGCTGCAAAAATCTATATTATGCGCTTGTGGTGTCTCACGTTTTTAGCCATGTAAAGTGATAATGACTCAGCCTTTTAAGCTATATGGATAGTATCAGAAACCAAATGTATCTGTTTTATTATAGAACCACATGCATAACAAATCTCACAAATTACACTATTGTCATCACATCACAGAGACCCAGTGTATCATGACACACAATGGTGCATATCTATGGATATCTGCCTGTTCCAGTTTATTGTAACGAACCTGAGGATCACCATCTGTCGGTACATCTCCCTTTAATCAAGTGGACATTTCCCTGAAACTATTGGGACTTATTAGAGCCGAGATATAAAGTGTTTGAAGATTTGACTGGCCAGAAGAGGGCAGCAGAGACCGACATTTCAAATATTCATTTGTTTAAAAAAAAATTAATAAAACACATTGTTTTAAATTTTGATTTGAGAAAGGAGAAAATCATATTTTATGTTACAAGAGCAGATAAACATTTGTTTGAGTTAAATCAGTTAATTGTGATATTGTGGTGTAGGTATGTTTTTCATCTTTTTTTAAAGATTGATCATTTATCCTATGTAATCAGGTATCCAATGACACGTAAAGTTCTTCTAACATCCTTCGAAAGTAATTCTACTCTTCTTTTTAAGTATAAAAATTGTAAAACGCAAGTCTGTGGCGTCTCATTATTGACATCTGTAGCCATCCAATCACATTCCCAGTTATAGAACCATTCAGTCCCGCTTAGCCAATTGTTGTGCTATTAACAGCGACACGTCCCGCCTCTCGGGGCGGGCTCAACCAATCCAGCGCGCTCATCCTTGCATAATTAACACAGGCTTGCGGTGGGCAGTGACGCAGAGTCTGAGACTTTCCTCGTAATTTATCACACAAAAAAATCGCTTCATTCGCCGGAACGGAGTAATTACTTTATTCCCCTTCCAGCTCCACATCTCTGTAACGCAATACCGGACCAAACCCATGTGATTTCGTTTGTTCCAGACAGGACAAGCCCTCTTACATGTGGATATTGATGTGGTAGGGAATAAATAAAGATGCCGCAGCCGAAATCGCGCAAGATCGCCGTCCTGGGCTACAGATCCGTCGGTAAGTGGCTCGTTGCGTCTTATGTATCGTTTGCATCCGCTTTTGATGTTTCCCCGCATGCATGAGATGCGTGCGTGCTCGCGTGAGCTGAATGTCACCCCATGCGCGAGAAGCATCCTCATGCATTTAAGCACGAGCTGAAGCAAGCATGCATTGTGACCTATAATAACATAATACAACACAGCCTCATACATCCAATCCCAAACTTAATGCCTGGTCTTTACGACTAGCGCAGTGTGAATGATGCTCTGCAGATGCATACAGGCCTCAGTCCAGTCTCAAAGTGCTTTATATTCATTATGCCTCATGCATTTTCACTCTTCATATCATAAATAAATATATCAGGCATGCATTCATTTATAGTAGCTTCATGTCATCTATATAGATGCACAGAATATGATCAGTGACCCTCATCCTTACATTTTAAATGCTATTTTTTTTCATTTAAAGACCCGATTTATACATATTTAAATTGCATCTGTTCCATTTAACATGCTATGTCAATATTTTTCATAAATTTCCAATAAATAATGTGTCAAAATGATTGATTTACATCTCATTTGCTATATATATATATATATATATATATATATATATATATATATATATATATATATATATATATATATATATATATATATATATATATATATAAAAAGCTTCTATTTATAATAAATTCATGGATAAACCACAGATCTTGATTTCAAACATGAGTTTGGTGTATTAATTCTCTATTCACTTTTCATTGAGCGTGTTAGAGTAATAAATCACCCCAAATCACTCTGAAAATTTGATATTTTTTCATTTTTCAGAGAAAATTTGACCTTCCTCAGCTCTGAGATCTCATTTGAATTGAGGTTCAGATTAAAAAATGGGAGGTTTTGCATTGTTTTAATTGGGGATTGAGAGTTGAATTGGAGGGGAAGGTTTTCAGTGAAAACAGTTTGATCATTTGGGAGTTATTATATGAGTTCAGAAGACATATTTTGTCCATTTTGAAGGAGCTTGACATTCCTGCTCATGACTCTGAATCTCTGCTTCCTCCCACTTGAGCTGGATCGTGATCTGATCGATGTGTGTCAGTGTCGTTTAGAGCAAACGTATTCTTTCTGCAATAAAACGTTTGCACAGAACATGTGTGTGTGTGCTGATGTGTGTGACGGTTCCTTGCAGATCACAGCTGAGAGAACATGCCAACATCACATCAGGACACACTTGAGCTGACTTCAGCCTTTGGGAGCTGTTCCTCTCACACTCTCATGACTGTGGCAGGCGTTCTCTGGACGCACTGCAGTCAAACTCAACTCATTTGTCAGATCATTGATATATAAATGAGTGATTCAACAAAAACATGAGACTAAAAAGTAAAGTTTGGTAATAAAATGTGGGTAATTGTTTTCTCAGGTAATAAGTTACGCAGGTTGTAGTAAAATTCTCTATTTCAATTGAAACAAATTCTATATATGGCCACTATAACATCATTTTTTTTGGGGGGGGCGAAATATTTTGGGTTACCAGAATTTTGGTGCGCCATCCACCAATTCATCCATTCATCCACCCATCCATCCATCTACTCGTCCATCCACCCATCCATTCATCCACCAACCTATCCATTCATCCACCCACCCATCCATCTACTCGTCCATCCACCCATCCATTCATCCACCAACCTATCCATTCACCCACCCACCCATCCATCTACTCGTCCATCCACCCTTCCATCCATCTATGATTCCATTCATTATCCATCCATCCATTCATCCACCAACCTATCCATTCATCCACCCTTCCATCCATCTATGATTCCATTCATTATCCACCCATCCATTCATCCACCAACCTATCCATTCATCCACCAACCTATCCATTCATCCACCCACCCACCCATCCATCTGTCCATCCACCCTTCTATCCATCTATGATTCCATTCATTATCCACCCATCCATTCATCCACCAACCTATCCATTCATCCACCCACCCATTATCCATCTATCCATTCATCCACCCACCCATTATCCATCTATCCATTCATCCACCCACCCATCCATCCATCATCCATTCATCCACCCACCCATCCATCCACTCACCCATCAATCTACTCGTCCATCCACCCTTCCATCCATCTATGATTCCATTCATTATCCATCCATTCATCCACCAACCTATCCATTCATCCACCAACCTATCCATTCATCCACCCTTCCATCCATCTATGATTCCATTCATTATCCATCCATCCATTCATCCACCAACCTATCCATTCATCCACCCTTCCATCCATCTATGATTCCATTGATTATCCACCCATCCATTCATCCACCAACCTATCCATTCATCCACCAACCTATCCATTCATCCACCCACCCACCCATCCATCTGTCCATCCACCCTTCCATCCATCTATGATTCCATTCATTATCCACCCATCCATTCATCCACCAACCTATCCATTCATCCACCCACCCATCCATCCACTCACCCATCGCCACAACTTCTGATTTTTGTCCCCCTAAAATGTTTTGTAGGCCTTAATTGGACCTGCATTAAAAATGTTTCATGAAAGCATGGCTGGAGAAATAAATGTATGTTTCATGTTTGATGATTTAATGAAGCTGTCAGCTCTCATAAGGTTCATTTCAGGCCTCAATATGGCGGAGGCATGTGCACTTTAGATAACATGACGTATGTTTTGACCTCCAGTCTCCACTCGATTCAGCCGTCAGTTCTGCATTGGTGACATTTCTGGTTTTCAGCTCACTATATGGCGAAGCCGTAACCTTCACCAGGCAATACTAATGAAAACCTTTGAGTTTGATTATAGTGATGCACTCAAGTCTTTGCAGTTTGATTAAACCATCCATAAACTCTCTATTTTGTGATTTCCAAAAGCTTTTCAAGTAGAAAGTCTCTAAATCTGTCTGGTATTGGAATTGTACAGTATTCCTGCTCTCATTACAGACGTCAGCGCTCTGCGTCGGAGGAGAAGGATCTGTGTGTCCACTTCACTGGTCATGACTAAACGCCGGCCGCCCACATCTGGGCTTTGTTTGCGGGGTCACGCGCCGGCCGATCGGAACTGTATGTTCCCGATGCGTTTGCTCCTGTTTCAGGGTCTATTTATAGAGCTGATGAGGAAGGAGGCTTGAAATCAGATGCGCTTCCATTAGAATGGAGGGAATCAGGGCGGCTGCTCTCGAATGGCTTTACCATCGAGAAATGCTCATAATGAACAACTGAAAAGTAACCAATGGAATAGATGATGCCTTAGACTGTTTAAAAGTTCATTCATATTCCTGATCTTATTGTAAATGATTCAGCAGTGATGTTATTCTAACAAAAAATAAATGTAATAAAAGCAAAATTGGGTTAGAATAGAAGTTTCCGCCTAAAGGGGCCTTGCGCCATTGTAAATGCTCCGTGTGATAAACTCCCCACTTATAAGATCATCTGAGTGATGTAAATTACACCATATTGCCAAATCATTGAGTTCAGGTGTTCAATCACTTCATGGCCACAGGTGTATAAATCAAGAACTAGGCCTGCAGACGCTTCTACACACATCAGTGAGAGAATGGGCCGCTCTCAGGAGTGTGTGTGTGTGTGTGTGTGTGTGTGTGTGTGTGTGTGTGTGTGTGTGTGTGTGTGTGTGTGTGTGTGTGTGTCGCTTCTACACACATCAGTGAGAGAATGGGCCGCTCTCAGGAGCTCAGAGAACTGTGGCCACCTGTGTAATAAGTCCATTTGGGACATTTCCTCACTACTAAATATTCCACGCTCAACTGATAGTGGTGTTATAACAAAGAGGAAACAATTGGGAACAATAGCACGAAGTGGTAAAATCACAGAGCAGGGTCAGCGCATGCTGAGGGTCACAGAAGTCGCCAACTTTCTGCAGAATCAATCGCTCCAGACCTCCAAACTTCTGTGGCCTTCAGATGAGCTCAAGATCAGTGTGTAGAGCTTCATGGAATGGTTTTCCATGGCCGAGCAACCACCAAGAGCAATGCAAAGCGTGGGATGCAGTGGGGTAAAGCGTGCCGCCACTGGACTCTAGAGCAGCTGAGACGTGTTCTCTGAGTGACCAATCACGCTTCTCTGTCTGACAATCCCATGGACGAGTCTGCGTTTAGCGGTTTCCAACGGGACTTGCCTGACTGCATCATGCCATGTGTAAAGTTTGGTGGAGGGGGGATTATGGGGTGGGGTTGTTTTTCAGGGGTTCCCTTAGTTTCAGTGAAAGGAACTCCCAAGACATTTTGGACAATTTCATGCTCCCAACTTTGTGGGATCAGTTTGTGGACGGCCCCTTCCTGTCCCAGCATGACCAGTGCACAAAGCGTCTCCATAAAGACATGATGAGGAGTTTGGTGTGGAGGAACTTGAGTCCTGACCTCGACCCGATTGAACAGCTTTGGGATGAATTAGAGCCAGGCCTTCTCGTCCAACATCAGTGCCTGACCTCACTAATGCACCTCTAGAAGAATCCCCATAAACACACTCCTAAACCTGGAGGAAAGCCTGAAGAGCTGAAGCTGTTAGAGGTGGTGGGCGACTCCATATTAAACCCTACAGATTAAGAATGGGAATGCATAAAATTTAATGTGTATGTAAAGGCAGGCGTCACACAACTTTTGGCAATATAGTGTATTAATGATGCAATTTCACACGCTGTTAATTGCATGCATTAACATTGACAGCCCTACTTTTAAATTACCACCATTCACTCGTAAATATATTGACAGGAGAAGTCATAAATCCCAATATGGCGGCTGTAGCCCCGCCTTATATTTAAAAGAGCCAATCACCTTTAGAATGAGAGGCTGTTAGTACAATTGTTACGTTTTACATTTGTTATTGAACTGTAACATTGACAAACGTGTTATATTTTCCCTATTAGCGTTGAGTGGAATGACTTCAGGAACACCCGCTTTTCACAATCCAGTTTATTCCTGCTGGATAAAATCATTGAAGATTCTCCTGCATCTCTAGTCAGAACATGTTTGGCCGCTCCATTTGAATGATCAAACACGCTTCTGTCCTTCAAAGACTTCCATTCTGGAATGTCCCGATGTTCCTGTGGGCTTTTCCCTGTGAATGAGAGCTCGCATTTACGAATGCTGGATGCGGAGAGGAACTCGCCGTTGTTATGGCAACCGGCTGCAGGGCAAATCTGCCCACACACTCATTCTGTGTGTGTGTGTGTGTGTGTGTGTGTGTGTGTGTGTGTGTGTGTGTGTGTGTGTGTGTGTGTGTGTGTGTGTGTGTGTGTGTGTGTGTGTGTGTGTGTGAATGTCCTGCATTACTACCACTATGGCAGTTTCATCACAAACGCTCTTTTGAATGGGAATGTGTTTAATCGTGATGCATTCACAGAGCGAATCACATGAAACCTGTTATAATAATGATTTCTGCATTATTGTGTCAATCTCTTCAGCATGAGTCTAACATATGCGCTTTACTATACATGTGTTCTGTGAGCTGTAGGCTGGTCATGCATTACATAACAAACTCTGCATGTTACTTGTGTAAAGTTCATGTTCATTCTCTCATGATTTGAAGGTAAAGATCATCTTTCACGCTCACTGACTCTGTTTCTGTGTTTCAGGGAAATCCTCCTTGACAATACAGTTTGTGGAAGGCCAGTTTGTCGACTCCTACGACCCCACTATTGAAAACAGTAAGTCAAGCAAATCACAATTGACTGCATAATAATAATAATAATAATAATAATAATAATAATAATAATAATAATAATAATGTATGGTTGGGTATTTAAAATGAATTCTGTGAAGTGATAAATGACCATAGATGGGGCATAACATGACCACAGACCGGTGAAGTGAATAACACTGATGATCTCTTCATCTCCTGTTAGTGGGTGGGATATATTAGGCAGCAAGTGAACATTTTGTCCTCAAAGTTGTTGTGTTAGAAGCAGGAAAAATGGGCAAGCGTAAGGATTTGAGGGCCAAATTGTAATGGCTAGACGACTGGGTCAAAGCATCTCCGAAACTGCTGCTCTTGTGGGGTGTTCCCGGTCTGCAGTGGTCAGTCTCTAAGGGCGTTTCCACACCTGAAAGTCCGGAACGAAGTTCACGTTTTGATACATTCGATTAGTTTTGGTTTGGTTTCACATTGCAATTATGCGAGTGCACTAAAGAACTGTACATGACACACTTGCGTCCACTCGTCATCATCATGTGGGCGGCATCTGGACATTGATTGGTTTGTAAACGGACGTGCGTCTGACGTCAGCGTCTTTGACAAGAAAGAATGAACGGACGCATATCGTTGCCACTATTGAGCAATGTGCATTGCTTGACTACAACCCCAAATCAGAAAAAGTTGGGACAGTATGGAAAATGCAAAAAAAAAAAAAAAAGAAGTGATTTCTAAACTTACTTTGACTTGTATTTCATTGCAGACAATATGAACACAAAATATTTCATGTTTTGTCTGGTCAACTTCATGTCATTTGTAAATATGCATCCTTTCCTGTCATTCAGACCTGCAACACATTTAAAAAAAAGTTGGGACAGGAGCAATTTAGGGCTAGTAATGAGGTAAAATGGTTAAATAATGATGTGATTTAAAACAGATGATGTCAACAGGTGATTGTAATTATGATTTGGTACAAAAGCAGCATCCAAGAAAGGTCTAATCCTTTAGGAGCAAAGATGGGCCGAGGATCGCCAGTTTGCCAACAAATACGTGAGAAAATTATTGAAATGTTTAAAAACAATGTTCCTCAAAGAAAGATAGGAAGAGATTTGGATATTTCACATTCAACAGTGCATAACATAATTAAAAGATTCAAGGAATCTGGAGGAATTTCAGTGCGTAAAGGACAAGGGCGCAAGCCTAAGCTGAACAACCGTGATCTCCGATCCCTCAGGCGGCACTGCATCAAGAATCGTCATTCATCTAGAAGCGATATCACCACATGGGCTCAGGACTACTTTGGCAAACCTTTGTCAAGTACCACAATACGTAGTTACATCCACAAATGCCAGTTAAAACTGTACTGTGCCAAAAGGAAGCCCTATGTTAACAGTGTCCAGAAGCGCCGTCGACTTCTCTGGGCTCGGAGGCATCTGGGATGGACCATCACACAGTGGAAACGTGTACTGTGGTCAGATGAATCAGTATTTCAGGTATTTTTTGGGAGGAATGGACGCTGTGTGCTCCGGACCAAAGAAAAGGATCATCCAGATTGTTACCAGCAACAAATCCAAAAGCCAGGGTCTGTCATGGTATGGGGTTGTGTCAGTGTCCTTGGCAAAGGTAACTTGCACTTCTGTGAAGGCACCATTAATGCTGAAAAGTACATAGAGATTTTGGAGCATAATATGCTGCCTTCAAGAAGACATCTTTTCCAGGGACGTCCATGCATATTTCAACAAGACAATGCAAAACCACATTCTGCACACATTCTGCAGTCCTGGCTGCGGAGGAAGAGGGTTCGGGTACTTGACTGGCCTGCCTGCAGTCCCGACCTGTAGAGAATAGAGAATGTGTGGAAGACCCCGTACTGTTGCCCACCTTAAGACTTGTTTGCAGGAAGAATGGGACAAAATTACACCTGAAACACTTCATCACTTGGTGTCTTGTGTTGTGAAAAGTGTTGTGAAAAGGAATGGCAACATTACAAAGTGGTAAATGCTTTACTGTCCCAACTTTTTTAAAAATGTGTTGCAGGTCTGAATGACACATATTTCTCATGTTTGTGAGACGAGTAGCTGCTGAGTTTGGGTTTATTTGAGACCCGCTCCAGTTCATGTGTAAAGCATGTGATCGCTCCCGCGATTATGGTCTGCTATAGACTATTTGCTTCTTATTTATTAAATCCAGGCAATTATCTGATTAAATGTTGATTAAAATTAAGATATAATTTATACAAAACGAAATTCACATTAAAGAAGGGCTTTCTAAGCAAAATCATACAAAATTTCGTTCAAAATCATTTCTGACCTTCTGTCTTCTGACATTTTGCACAACTTTTCATAATCAATGTAGCCTAGATTGAATTTAAAAATAACATTATAATATTTAAACATAAACAGGAACTTCCTGTAAATGGTCTGAAAGTCCGAACCATACAGAAAATGCTTTCACACTAGAAACAAACCAAACCTTTGTTCAGTTTGATCCGGACTCAGACTGCTTCTTTTCGTCGGACCAAATTTCGTCTGTTTGGTCCGGACCGTGGTCAGGGGAGGTTTCACACCTGTAATTTTGATTCGGACCAAACTGAAAAGTCCGAAAATCCGGACCAAACAAGGTAGGTGTGAAAACGCCCTAAAACTATGATTTATCTTTTATAGCTTGTTGCATCCGGTCTAGTTTGGACATGGTGTTTGTCTGTTTGCTTGTTGGTAAACTCAATGTATTGACCGTATGTTGAACTCCT
Organism: Gobio occitaniae; assembly: GCA_033150135.1. Classification (NCBI taxonomy): domain Eukaryota; kingdom Metazoa; phylum Chordata; class Actinopteri; order Cypriniformes; family Gobionidae; genus Gobio; species Gobio occitaniae. Next base: position 30,139 of record JARQWZ010003964.1, read on the forward strand.
GTAATGTGTGTGTGTGTGTGTGTGTGTGTGTGTGTGTGTAAATAAACGCTGGTTTTCTTCCTTCTCCTCATCTGGCTGTATGACAGAGCTGTTGGCAGGATGATGTAAACTCTGGAGGAAAGCCGTGTGTGTGTGTGTGTCATGTTTTGTTGTGCGGTTCGTGAATGGCAGGCGGTATAGATGCAAATGCATGCGACTCCAGCAGCATCAGCGTTTTTGCTGCTGATTCCAGACGCAGTGGAGATCCAGTCAGCACAGACCAGCATGCACTGCTTCTGCTCTCGGTTACTCTGACTTTGGAGAGCTGCTTTAAGTAGACCAGATGTTGTCTAATTCGATTATGATGTGATGTTTTTAAGGGGCAGTTCATAACGCATCTGTCCGTCAGTGGAACAGGGAGTGGTTTGAGTGGACTCACAGGGGCGGGGCTTGAGTTGTGTGGGTGTGGCTTTCACAGATAAGACTCCACCCCCACAGTATTCTTTGCTTGTGTTTTTTAAGGGTCTGATTATTTTAATGCATCACGTTCAGGAAAATAAAATAGTCTTTCGTTCTGTTTAAATGAAAAATTTGTCACTGAAAATTAGTTTTACGTTGAATGATCAGAAATACTCGTTGAGATGTTATTTTTAAATCCATCCTGAATTTTCTAATTAACAACTAGTATTATTTTTTGCTATTTTTTTTGTATAAATACAGTATAAATATTTCTGAACTTTGGCCAATAATCATAAATTTGTGGCTAATTACCTGAACTATGTTCCCTTTCTTGTATAAATATTTTGCATAATTTGTAAAATAAAAGATTACTTTTGCTTTTTATATAATTAAGTGCATATTTCATTTTTCTATCATTACATTTTTTTCTTAATATTTTCAAATGGAGACATAATAATGTACACCTTCCCTTATATCAACTTGAACCTACAATCATAATTGATAAAAAATATATATTATACACATCAACTGGCCATTATATACACACATTATGTAATATCTATCTAAAGGAACACATATGCCAACATTTAAAAGTGTTTTTAAGATATTTTTGATATATCTTTTTTTTTTTAATGATATTTATTTTGATAATAATCATAAATGTTTCTTGAGCAGCAAATCCTCATATGAGAATGATTTGTTAAGGGTCATGTGACACTGAAGACTGGAGTAATGATGATAAATTCAGCTTTGATCACTGGAATAAATTACACTATATATTGATATTGATATATTGATCAAATAAAGACAGCATTGATGAGCAGGAGAGACATTTTTCAAAACATTTAAAAATCTTGCTGACCCCAAACCGAAGTTTATGTATGTTTTTATGATTTGTGTGTTATTAATGTTGGTGTATTGATCATATCTGCTGATGTCTGCAAACTCTCTCTCATCTGGTGTTTCTCTCCGCAGCATTTACGAAAATGATCACAGTCAACGGTCAGGAGTATCACCTGCAGCTAGTCGACACAGCTGGACAGGTCAGAGCGCCTTTACTCACACACACGTCTTTACAGCCTAACGTTAAATTACAGATGATGCCTTGACAACTCACTGAGATTAAATAAGTTTAAGTTGAAGTAATACAACGGAAATAACAATGAAGCTAAGTAGAATTATGATAAATTACTAATATTATTAAAACGTAAACAAACTTGTAATGAAGAAAACGCGTATGAATAATTTTAAATTATTTAAATACATTTGTTTCAAAAAGTTGTATTAAAAACATCATGTCATAAATGATCATTTTCTTTTTTAAAGCATCATCTCTGAAGTGTGTTTTGAATCTCCCTCTTTCAGGACGAATACTCGATCTTCCCTCAGACCTACTCCATAGACATCAACGGTTACATTCTGGTGTATTCAGTCACGTCAAATAAAAGGTAAGAGCGATGATGATTATTCCCGATGGTTTTAAACGCTCCACTGAGATGAACAAGTCCATCTTTGAGATTCCTAAAGGGGCTATGTATTGGGATTTTCATGTATTAATAGACCCTTTTCACATTTACTTTCCCTTTTCACATTTTGTAGCGGTGAATGAGAGAATACATAAAATATATTTTTTGTGTGCCCATTTGCTGAAATGGCAAAAGAAAAAGTCCACAATAAGGATTTCACAGCTTTCATAAAGAGGAAAAAAATAGAGATTAATAATGGCAGTGAAAAGAGAGAAAGATTTTAATTTTACAATCACTCCCATAGACGCTGTATTAGAAACGCCCTCACAGCAGCGGTAACTTGTTTTTTGTAATTTGATGCAAAAGTAATAAAATACAAAATGTACATACATTTAAAAAAAATACAAAAACAATGCAGAATTTACGATATTGCCGCCACGGACCGTTGGCTGAACGCCTGATGCATATGGCACACTTATCTGGAAACACTTCAGGCGTTTTGAAGTCGTCATCTGATTGGTTGAATTCTACAAGTTGTCCGCGAGACGCGTGTGTTGCGTTCTTTAACGGTTCGCTTAGAAACAAATGCCGTGACGCCAAACTCCCTCGTGGAAGAAGAACACCATGTTTACAACTGTGACAGTGAGCGCTTACCAGAATCAACTAAACGCTGGGTTTTCAAAAGTATGCAAAGCTCCATTGTTGCAGTAAACTTGCACAACGTTCTTGAATGAATAATTTATACACTCACCTAAAGGATTATTAGGAACACACACTAATACTGTGTTTGACCCTTTCGCCTTCAGAACTGCCTTAATTCTACGTGGCATTGATTCAACAAGGTGCTGAAAGCATTCTTTAGAAATGTTGGCCCATATTGATTGGAGAGCATCTTGCAGTTGATGGAGATTTGTGGGATGCACATCCAGGGCACGAAGCTCCCGTTCCACCACATCCCAAAGATGCTCTATTGGGTTGAGATCTGGTGACTGTGGGGCCATTTTAGTTCAGTGAACTCATTGTCATGTTCAAGAAACCAATGTGAAATGATTGGAGCTTTGTGACGGTGCATTATCCTGCTGGAAGTAGCCATCAGAGGATGGGGACATGGTGCTCATAAAGGGATGGACATGGTCAGAAACAATGCTCAGGTAGGCCGTGGCATTTAAACCATGCCCAATTGGCACTAAGAGGCCTAAAGTGTGCCAAGAAAACATCCCCCACACCATTACACCACCACCACCAGCCTGCACAGTGGAAACAAGGCATGATGGATCCATGTTCTCATTCTGTTTACGCCAAATTCTGACTCTACCATCTGAATGTCTCAACAGAAATCCAGACTCATTTTTCCAGTCTTCAACTGTCCAATTTTGGTGAGCTTGTGCAAATTATAGCCTCTTTTTCCTATTTGTAGTGGAGATGAGTGGTACCCGGTGGGGTCTTCTGCTGTTGTAGCCCATCCGCCTCAAGGTTGTGTGTGTTGTGGCTTCACAAATGCTTTGCTGCAGACCTCGGTTGTAACGAGTGGTTATTTCAGTCAAAGTTGCTCTTCTATCAGCTTGAATCAGTCGGCCCATGACCTCTGACCTCTAGCATCAACAAGGCATTTTCTCCCACAGGACTGCCGCATACTGGATGCTTTTCCCTTTTCACACCATTCTTTGTAAACCCTAGAAATGGTTGTGCGTGAAAATCCCAGTAACTGAGCAGATTGTGAAATACTCAGACCGGCCCGTCTGGCACCAACAACCATGCCACACTCAAAATTGCTTAAATCCCCTTTCTTTCCCATTCTGACATTCAGTTTGGAGTTCAGGAGATTGTCTTGACCAGGACCACACCCCTAAATGCATTGAAGCAACTGCCATGTGATTGGTTGATTAGATAATTGCATTAATGAGAAATTGAACAGGTGTTCCTAATAATACTTTAGGTGAGTGTAGATGAACGTCGGTCTGTTATTGCAGGGACATCGACTTTAAATGATCACGCCCATAAACATGACGCGGAACAAAGCGAACTGTGATTGGTTGCGTTACATATCAGTCAAACGTCCTCTTGGGCGGTCCTTGACCAATGAAAGCGGCGATGGAGTCCAGACATTCTGCCGTGAGGTCGTCTATGAAAGCCTGTAGACTTCTGGAAAGGGGCGGACTCAAGAAAGGGGCGGACTCAAGAAAGGGGCGGCCCTGCCTTATGGATGTTTTTGCAGAGATAATCAATAATATTATAACAAATTATTATCAAAGTCGACAGTAAATTTCAATAAATATATGCGCTGCATGTTTCAGAGTGAAGAGAGGCTTATCTACCAAAAATAAAAGTCTGATGGTTTAACATTTGAAATACAAAAAATTAAGCCATAAATATTAGTATTTTCACATTTAAATGTATTTTTAAAGTGAAATATTGCAATATTAATATTTTTTACTTTGATATTTAGATTTTGATGATACATTTTTTTTAAAATAGTTTTTATTTGGTAGCAATAATACTAATAACTTATTTTTTAAAATAGTTTTCCCCAAATGGTGCAGCAGTGCTGCCGGTCTTTGCGTTTTTAAAATCTGAATATATAAATGAATATGTTTCCATACGTCCTTCATTATAAAGCGTCTGAATTAATTCGTCTGGAGGCATAAAGCCCAAGGACATGATGTGACTAAGAACTTTGTCAAGAGTCGTTCCATGAATTTATGAATGTTTTTATGAATAATGTTTTAGGAGGATGATGGGGTTTATGCCACAATCTAGTTCTGAGCAGGTGTTTTATTGCTTTATGAATAATGCAATAAACCACTAGATATGTTCTGTGATTAATCACCTCTGCCTGTATTATTCTCATTAAGTCACTTAATCCATTCCCAATCCTGATCGGGCTCTCCCTCTTCTTTGCAGTTTTGAAGTAGTAAAAGTTATCCATGAAAAATTGTTGGATATGGTGGGAAAAGTACAGTAAGTATGTTTATTTTATTCATTTATGAATTCAGATTTGACAAATTCAGTTCATTAGTGAGATGGGAGTTGTGTTGATAATTAAAGCAAGTATATTAAAGTCAACATGAATCATTTAACTTTCATAATGTGAGGAATCATTCATATTAAAGAATATTAATGAGGTTATGACTGTAATGATGAATTCTCAGCAGAATAAACAACATTTGCATGTTAAACACTGTGTGTCATAAATGATCTACATTAATGTCACAATGTCCTTTTCCTAGAGTACCCATAATGCTGGTGGGCAATAAGAAAGACCTTCACATGGAACGGTACGTCACATGAGGCTATTTTTGCATCAGGAGCATTTGATTAATGAAAGCATGTGACGTTCTCTTCCTGATACGTCACATGATGATGATGATGATGATGTGCTTCAGCACTTTCACATGTTCCTGCAGATGCTCTGGCCTAAATTAAAGGCAAATTAATCTTTCTGCAAAAAACTATAATAACTCTGAAGTCAGACGTTGTCAGAAGAGAGAGCATAGTTTCTAAAGGAGTACTTATTATAGTTCTTTAAAGGGGTCATGAACTGAGAAAACGTATAAGACATACAGTATATTTGACATATAAGAGGTCATTGTACTATAAAAAGGTCCTGTAAGTTTCAGAACTCAAAACTTTCTTGTTAGACTAAAAACAGTTTATATTGAAGCCAATCTGCCATAATGACAGGATGTGAAATGTGCCACTTTATTACGTAATCGTGTAGCTAAACATGCCTCTGCCTGTTTAGCCCCGCCCACTGAATCACGCATGTCAGTGTAGTAGCGAACAGACTCTTACAATATGGACTCGACAATAATGACACAACATGCAAGTAACCGTGTTGATTCTAATGCCTGATCTGAGACCAGTGATGTCTGATATGATTCATGTACAGTCAGATGTGTCAGTAAATCAAACCAGTGACTAAACGCTCAACTTCACGTTGTTTCTCTCAGTAAAATTAAAATAATCTATTATTTAAACGGATTAAATTATATTTAGAAAGTAGGGATGCCCCAATTCTCAATATAATATTGAACCGTTCGGTACGGCATTCACGGTTCAATACGTGCTTGTGAATTGCGTTTTTTTTTTTTTTTTCGGTTTTGCATTTAATTAATTATTTTTCTACAAATTCTATCATTTGCCTCCTTCCCAATACTGAACAACGCGACATACATTCACATCACACGTTAGTGGTAGCGTTATACTCACGGAACACTATAGTTATTCACAATCACCAAAGTTCATTATTTGCATAAGTTTTACAGCCTTGCCGGTTAAACATTTCATTTTATTTTAAAATGCGCTTCTCCGAGCAATGGCACTAAACGCCTGTCAAACACGTGATTACTGGACTAAGTAGTCGTCTTACTGCGCTAATACTGTCAAATACACACAAGGTTAACATAAACACAATCGGTTATGTCTAAAGTGAAAGTAAAATCGCAATCGTGTCTGTATATTAGATGCGTGCAGGTCTTTAATTGACAGCGGCGCAGTCTATAGTGAACACGCTGTCCTTAAAGGGACAGTTCACCTCTAAAATTATGTCATTATTTACTCACTCTAATGTTGTTCCAAACCTGTATTCATTTCTCGATGACAGAATTTTCATTTTTGAGTGAACTATCCCTTTAATGTTAATACAACAACAAAAGACAAAGAGAAAATCACTCACTGCTCTTGACTGAAGAACTAATACAGTACCTTTAATAAGAATCAATGTATATTTTATAGTGAAGTCTGTGTAGTGTTTTAATTTTACATTTATTCATTCAATTTCATACTTAAATGCTGCTGTACAGCTATGAGCTGCCAGTGTAAATCTTTATATAAATTTATTTTATATTATACAATACACTGGGAATGTGTACAAGGGTTTTTTTTAAGTAAAGTTTTAAGTTTTAGTAAGGTTTTTCAATTCTTTTAAGTAAAATAAAGAAAGAGTCTTGCAATAAAAAATAGTATTTTTTCTCCTTAACCTCTTGCTGTTCCTGTCGCTTAAGAATAGAATAACAAAAACTGATGTGACAAGCCATCAGAACCGAACCGAAAACCGTGGTTAAAAACCGAGGTATGTATTGAACCGTGGACTAACTGTATTGTTGTATCCCTAATAGAAAGCGATAAAAGAACGCTCCCTTTAGAATCGCTGGAGCTGTCAATCAAACAGCACAGGTTTATCAGTGACTGAGTTCTGGACTCATGTCAAAACTCCAGTTATAATCCACAAATCTCTTATTTACATTGTGTTTGCACTGTTAGTTATGATGAAAGCATTCGTTAGTGTGCAGAAATCCAGTTGCAATAACGAGATCGCTGCATTCATGAGCTCAACATGTGTGTGATCGGCTACAATGATCATCACTGCAACCTTTCATGCCACAATCTCAATATAATACTATAATCAACACTTATCATGATTAGTTAACCTTGATTTAACCAGCCAATCACAGCAGTGGGCGTTTACACTGAAGTTTCAGACACGCCCCTTACAACAGAGGCTAAAATCATGGCAGGAAAAATGCCTTCTATTTCTAAATAATTATGACCATTTTTTATGTAAAAATCATACTATATATACATTATAATTGCATCTCATGAAACATTATAAAACAATGCAGTTCATAACCCCTTTATAATAATACACTTAATCATATCTCAATCATAACTTGACTCTTTCTCCATTTCTCCAGTTTTTCCAGTATTTTTATTGTTTTAAACAAATGTAAAAAGGACATTAGTTCACTAGTACTAGTATTAAACTGTTGTGAACTTGAAGTAGAGACCAGGAGACGTCGGGATCAAAACAGAAGTGATTCTTTTAATGAGAACTCTCTGGACTGCAGGTCGTCCGAAAACGCAGGTCGTCTGATTTAACAGTATACCTGATAGGTTATATACATTCCAAAGGGGGAGGGGTTATACAGCAGAGGAGGGGACACTCTGAACAATCAATGCAAATGTTGTATAGGTAAAAAGGACACCCCCTACATAACTGTGTCTCTCGTCCAGATTCAATCATCATAACAGTGCCATTCAAATGCATAGATGCTAATCCAATCACTCAGGCAGTATTGCTCTTGTCATGGTAAATAGTCAGGAAGTGCATAAAGACAAAATACTTAATGTCTCAACCACTTACACAGCCTGACGTAATCTCCTTAGAATTTCCTCAAGTTTACTTCAAAATGTAAAACACAAATATAGATAATGTTTTCAGTTATATTCTATTACATTGGAACCTAGATATAACAATGTATAAATGTGTAATCTTACAAAACTCTTCCACTGAACAGTATTTCAGACAATAGTTGACTGTGAGTAGAGAGGAAACAGTTTTCAGGATGTGATGTAATCCGTGTAAATTCCCCCTCGTTGAAGCTGGATGTGAGGCGGTGGAATAAACCCGCTGTCAACATCCTTTACTAGCGTTTCCTTCATAATGTGAGCGCAATCTGAGCCTCGGGAGGGATGATGGGTCCGTTATTCCTGCAGTGAAGCCTCATGCTACACACACATTAGAGGAAGGCCAATGAAACGCAGAGGCTGATGAAGCAGCTTCCCTGTGTATCTCGTGTTTCATTGGTGATCTGCGGTGTATCGATCCTCTGAGCTTTCTGCCTCCGTCAGGGGTCCGGCTTAACTCTCTCCCTCATTCCCTCATGTTCACGTCTCATTATTTAACCTTTATTTGAACCAGAAGAGAATCCTCTCTAGGAAAAATGAGTGTAGATGTGTGTGGGCTTGTGCACTTGAATGTATTTGAAGCTGTAAATGTGTGTCTCTCTCAGTGTCATCAGTTGTGAAGAGGGCAAAGCTTTGGCGGAATCGTGGAACGCAGCGTTCATGGAGTCCTCAGCCAAAGAGAATCAGGTAATGATGCGTTTCCTCTCCGACCTCCTTCCTCTTCCTCTAGTGCGATCTGAGGAAGCGCTGCATCTGCTGATGACTTCAGTGTGTTACTCTCAGAAAAGGATCATTGATCGCCACACACACTCTCTGACGGTCGATAACGTTTGATCCAACAGTCGGTCTGTATGCATTCAGTGTTTACTAAATGACTCGCTCCATCTCTGAATCGACTGTCCTCCTCAGCTGACATCATCAGTCCCTGTTATTATTATTCAGTGTCCTGTCATTTGTCAGCAGGGGCACAATTTTGGCCCCTATGAAAGAATATGAGGTCGGGCCCCTACCGCACCCATTCCGCACCAAACATACAAGCCAACCTAGCTATCCAAAATCTTTGGGCCCTATTGAAGCTCATGGCGTAGGTGCACTTAGGGCGTGTCCAAATACACTTTTGCTAGTTTAACGATGGAAAAAATTGTCCCCTGAATTGGCGCATGGTCCAAAAGGGTTGTCCCTCGTCTCTTAATGAGTCATGGGTGTGTTTTGGGCGTAACGTGCAATAAACCAATCAGAGTCTCATCTCCCTTTCCCTTTAAAAGCCAATTGCGCTTGCGCCATACCGGATTCATAGGCCCCATTTACACTGCACGGTTCAAGTGACCCAATTCCGATTGTTTTCCCTCTCATGTGGCACAGATCGGATTTGACATGTGAACGTGTAAGCAGGAAAAAACAGCATGAATTCTGATATCCTCAGATCGAATTCAGGCCTCGCTCATATGTGGTAATAAATCCGATATTATGTGCATTTGCGTCTGCCATGTAAGCGGTCGAATCGGATATATTGCCCAGTAAATGCGAGTCATACGTCATTGAAAAAGTGACGGAGGCGAATGACGACAAATCAAGTGGACACCAACTGCGATCAAGGGCTCTCCTCTTTTTTTCCCTGCTTTACGAGAGCAATGTTTTGCTGACCTTTAAAGATAAAACATTGAATAATCACTTCATCTGCATCCATTGCATATCGCGCCGTTTTACTTCCTTTTCCGGGTCAGAAAGTCTTGGGCTGTTTTGCCAGTGTTTAGTGTAAATGCAAATATCAGATACGGGTCGCTTTTAAAAGATGATGTAAGCGGGTCATCAAAAAAATCAGATATAGTCACCAAATTGGAATCGTGCATCAAGACCTGCAGTGTAAATGCCGCCATATTTACATGCCGAAATTTGCGAGCGGAAAGACTGAATGCGTGTATTATAGTATCCTGGTCCTACCAGACTCTCGTACATTTCATTGGTTCAGAGTCTGGCCGCTCTCCATTGACAAGCGTTTCCTTCTTTGAAGGCGGGAACTCTGTTGAAGTTTAAAACTATTGGATCTGCCATAACCAATCGCTAACGCTTGGTGGTGACGCATGTCATCTCAAACTAGCGTAAGACTTCAACGTCATCGTTCTCAGCCACTCGCTCTGTTCGCTGATTGGACCGGTTAAAATTTGACCGGAGAAAACCAGAGAATATACCGTAATCCCAGACGGAGAACTGAAGGAAAATGAAAATTGAGCGGAAGAACGTAGGATGGCGGAGCCAGGCTTGTATGATCGGGCTCTTAGTCTGCAATTTAATAATACTGACCTATTTTTGCCAGAAATGCAAAATAAGCCGTAATTTTGTTTAATTTGTAACTTTGGTAGATTATATAATTTCTATTGCATTACTTACTAGTACTGTTACTACTAATAAAACCGATCTCTGGGGGGCCCAAAAATGCGTGGGTCCTAACTAGGGATGTGCGATATTGAAGAAAAATGCGATATCCTTGTTAAATAATGCGATATTCGATATGCGATACGATATTGCTTTAAGTGTGTAAAATCTATTTCTTTCCCCAACTGATGTCTTTCACTTAAAGCATAACCGACTGTGTTTACAAGACAGCCATTTTGACATAACTGTGTGTGTATTTGACAGTTCAAGTGTGTAACAAGACACAAAAAAATTAACGGCTTGTGCGCATGTTTCGGTGTGTGTGTCAGACAGCGCGAGACTGCAAGTTGTTTTTCGCAAGTTATTGCGTTTAATAACTGTTTTTAACGTCAAGCAAGTCACATAAGTAACAGTCGTGTGCTCAGTCTATTCTCTGCTGTATGCATCAACCTAAAACATACACTTTTCACAATGTTGAAGTAGCCTATTAAAATCATTCAGATATTGCGTGCCCTTGCGATATGCATATTGCGATTATGTACGTTTGCGATATTTCGATAATTTCTATATATTGCGCAGCCCTAGTCCTCCCTGTATGTCAGATCTCAAGATGCTCTTCCAGTAGTTTTGCACCTGAAAAAACGCAATCAAAAAATATTTAGACCTATATGTGTTTAAATAAAAATCCATTTGCATGAACAAATTCAGAAACAAACTAATAAACTTATTGCAATGCGTATTTGTCAGTCATACATAAAAGAAACCGGTCAGATTTCTGCAATCGTTCTAATAAACTGAATGTGTATTAAACACCCAATAACCGGGGTAATATATGATCATCAATAAATCCAATTGATGAATAAAAAAGGCTCTGAATATTGCTGATTCCACAGCTAGCCATGTATTAATCATTTTCATACTTAGGAACTTAAAATTGAAATTTTCACAATCAACACATTTGAATAAATGCATGTCAAATTGTGATTATTTAAATCAAATCAAATGGATGCAAATAGTTGATAATAAAATATGTAGGGCTGTCAAAAGATTAATCGCGATTAATCGCAATCAGAATAAAAGTTTGTGTTTAGATAATATATGTGTGTGTACTCTGTTAATTATTATTTATATATAAATACACACACATTCATTATTCATTATATTTAAGAAATATTTGCATGTATATACATTTATATAATCTATAACATATATAAATATAAATGTTTTATATATAAAAATATTTTTTTCTTAAATATATACATGCTTGTGTGTGTATTTATATATAAATCATAATTAACAGAGTACACACACATATATTATGTAAACACAAACTTTTATTTTGGATGCGATTAATCGCGAATTCATCTTTTGACAGCCCTAAAAATATGCCCTTTTTTTTAGAGTGCAGAAGTCTGACCTGTTTTATTTATGCATGACTGACAAATATACATCACATTATGTTTATTAGTTTGTTTGCATAAAATTTATGCAATTAAAATACATGAACCTTAAATTTAAGTCTAAATATGTTTTTGAGTGCTCTCACGTCCATCGCACTCCACCATTGCTGGATCATCAGCAGATGTGTAGCGAGACGGGACTAATATCACAGTTCCTGAGTTCAGATCCCTGTTGGTTTTCCTTCAGTTCCGGAGCAGACAGACCCAGTCCATGATGGCGTCTCGCGTCTCTCAGCAGAATCAGCTTTATTTATAGAGGTGTTGATGAAGAGCTGCAGCTGATTTCGTTCATTCTATAATCAGATTTTTGAACACTGAAACCCATAGAGTTTGATTTACAGTATTTATTTCTTTAATATTAGGGGCCAAGCACTGAAAGTGTGTAGGCACTGATTGTATCCGTTGACGTTCTTATTATTATTCTTCCACACTTGAGTCTGTGGCAGCCCATAGAACTGTATGGTAAAAAGTTGTGTAATTTGGCACACTGATAGAGGACAGTCCAAACATTCACCACAGCAAATTTAGAGTCTCTAACTCGATCACTCTAGCGCCACCACCTGTCCAAAGTTTGACTTGCGTTTGTGCTAATAACTTTGAACCGTAAGGGCTAGAAACAGGTTAGTGGCAAAATCAAACATTCACATGCTTATAACTTTGTGCTTGGCAGATAATTATTGCTTGCAGTTGTTATTATTATTATTATTATTATTATTATTAGGAATGTTCCAATATCACTTTTTCCCGATATCAATACTTTAATTTTTGGTACTTGCTGATACTGATTACCTGTATTTTCATTGCATTTGTAATTTTCATGTAAAATATTAGTTAGTGTTATTTCAGTATCATTGAGATACTATAATAGTTATTCATATTTTGAATTCGTTTTTTTATATTTATATTGTTCGCTTTAATTTGAAAGTTTTAGTCATTTTGTTGCGTCTTTGTAATTTTTAGCATTTTTTTTAATATGTTGAAAGTTTTAACCTTTCATTTCAGTTTTAGTTATTTTAGTAAATCAAGTTAAAATGCAAAATATTGCTTTGGCAACTCATAATATCAGTTCATGTTTATTTTATTTCAAGTAATGACTTTTTTTTTGTATGGTTTTAGTTTTAGTTAACTATAATAACCCTGGGTAGAGAAATTAAAAAATGAATTATATTAGCTTCATTTGTTTAGTAAATGGATGTTTCCTTATCATTAATAATCATTTTCATGATTAATTATGCATGTGTTGTACATGTTTCTGTTACTTTCACTGCTCACTCAATAATTTTTTCTCAGCAAATTATGCCAAACTGGGACTGAGAAATTAAAACCATGCACACTTTATAATATTAATAATGGAGGCATCAGTAATGAAAATGCATCAATTATGTCATTCAATCAATCAGTTTATGATGCCCAATCAATAATGCATGAATTTTTAGTCCAAAATACAAAAAAAACCTAACCCTTTCAGTGGTAAAATCATAAATTCTCATTCCACATTTATGTAATCTGCATATTAATAAATCAAAGTAAATTGCATTGTTTAGTCAAAGTTTGGTTTGTTAAGGGAGCAAGTATTATCTTATATGTGACGTTTCAGGCAAATAATTTGATGAGATGTTGTTGATTGCTAATGTTTTATTATATTTATACATTTATATTGTCTTTCATGCTATTATTTTTCTGAAATGTGCTGCTGTTTTATGAATTTTAAATGAATTTGTTGGAATATTGGTTAACACGAACCAGTCTGCCACATGGCTGAAGTAGAAGATCTTGATGTGTGTGTGTGTGTGTGTGTGTGTGTGTGTTTGCAGACGGCGGTGGAGGTGTTCAAGAGGATAATCCTGGAGGCAGAGAAGATGGATGGTGGCGCTCCACAGGGCCGGACGCCCTGCTCTATGATGTAGATAACCCCGCCCCCCTCCCTCCCTGGCCCCGCCCCCTCTCCCACAGTCTGCCCCGCCCACCGGAGAACCAGCACAAACTTTTCTAGCAAAGCATGTTTGTTTCAGGCTGGCGTTTTGGGTTCACTGAGCAGCTGTGCTTTTGTGTTTTGGTCTAGTTTACGGTTAAGACTCGGTTAGCTGTAGGATTAACGGATTTGAACAGGGTTAAAGACTCTTAATATGAAATGTTTGCTAGAAAAGTCTGTTTCTAGAGCCCTCCTGCCCCGGCCCGCACCACAGCACTGGACACTGGGATATCCCTCTACTTGAAGTGGCTAACTGCCTGTTTCCTGCATAGACATTTTCTTTTAAACCTTTTTTATACTTCATTTCAATTTTTTAGTTGGGATATTTTGTTCTTTTTATTTATTCAGAATTTTCTGTGACATAACACACATGCACACACACACACACACACACACACACTCCCTCTGCTTCATGTCTGCGTCTTCAGCCTTATGTTTGCATTCAGCTCTTCTCTACCTCTCATCTTCCTCTCTGTCCTCAACCCTTTGGAATTTGTATATCGTGTTTCTTAAACGGTAATTATGGCCAATAAAGTTGGCAGCATTCATTCAGTAGTGAATGTTGTTGGACTTTTTTTGATTGTAATCATTAAACGCAGCATTTTGTTTCACTATCTCTGGAGTCGCTTGCTGTGATTTAGACAATAACACACACAAAAAATGAGTATGCAGTTTCAAATGAGTTGAATGAGTTTTTATTTTCTTAATAATTTTTTCAATACACAGATACTCCCTTGTCAAAAAATCATAAAGTTTTCCAGTAAGAAACTTGTACATTTAGAATTTCTATCCTATTTTGGAACCGTTCCTATAGGATTCTGTTAGTCTTGTCCTATAAGATTCTTATCTGATTCCTATAGGATTCTGTGGGAATTGTCTTCACTCTAAAAAATGCTGGGTTTAAAATAACCCAAGTTGGGTTGAAAATGGACTAACCCAGCAATTGGGTTGTTTTAACCCAGTGGTTAGGTTAAATGTTTGCTTAAAACAACTCAATCACTGGGTTAAAACAACCCAATTGCTGGGTTAAAACAACCCAATCGCTGGGTTAAAACAACTCAATCGCTGGGTTAAAAGAACCCAATCGCTGGGTTAAAACAACTCAATCACTGGGTTAAAACAACCCAATTGCTGGGTTAAAACAACAACAACCCAATTGCTGTGTTAAAACAACTCAATCGCTGGGTTAAAACAACTCCGTCGCTGGGTTAAAACAACTCAATCGCTGGGTTAAAACAACTCAATCGCTGGGTTAAAACAACTCAATCGCTGGGTTAAAACAACTCAATCGCTGGGTTAAAACAACTCCGTCGCTGGGTTAAAACAACTCAATCGCTGGGTTAAAAGAACCCAATCGCTGGGTTAAAACAACTCAATCGCTGGGTTAAAACAACTCAATCGCTGGGTTAAAACAACTCAATCGCTGGGTTAAAACAACTCAATCGCTGGGTTAAAACAACTCAATCGCTGGGTTAAAACAACTCAATCGCTGGGTTAAAACAACTCAATCGCTGGGTTAAAACAACCCAATCGCTGGGTTAAAACAACTCAATCGCTGGGTTAAAAGAACCCAATCGCTGGGTTAAAACAACTCAATCGCTGGGTTAAAACAACTCAATCGCTGGGTTAAAACAACTCAATCGCTGGGTTAAAACAACCCAATCGCTGGGTTAAAACAACTCAATCGCTGGGTTAAAACAACCCAATTGCTGGGTTAAAACAACTCAATCGCTGGGTTAAAACAACCCAATTGCTGGGTTAGTCCATTTTGAAACCAACTTGGGTTATTTTTAACCCAGCATTTTTTAGTGTATAAGACAATAGATAAATATTTTAATGGGATCCAATTGGGTCGCTTTCTCTCGCACACACTCGCACACACACACACACACACACACACACACAATGTTACTCTAAAAAGTAATTTATTAATTAATAATTTAGAATAAAAAGGTAATAATACAAATATCACAGGACAAAGTGAAATTCCTTTAAAATAAATCAGGATGTCCAATATAGGATTCTAAGAATCCAATAAGATCCTACAGGATGAAGGATTTTTTGATGGGGTTTCTTGAAAAAGGGTTTTTGGATGCCAAAAATGTTTTGTAAGTAAGTACATTTTATTTATAGAGCACATTTAAATTCAGCTTACACTGAGCAAAGTGCTGTACAAAACAATCATAAAATAGAACAAAATAATAACAGTCAAAAATAGGTAACACTTTACAATAAGGTTATTTAGTTAACTACATTAGTTAACATGAACTAATAATGAACTGCACTTATAAAGCATTTATCAACTTTTACTAATGCATTATTAAAATTTTGCTAACATTAGTTAATGAACTAACGTTATCAAAGACCTTATTGTAAAGTGTTACCCAAAAATAGAATAAGAAAAACAAGAAAACCGTTACTAATCCATAATTTAATAAGCAGGAAAGGCTAAAACGTAAAGATGTGTCTTAAAGGTGCACTATGTAAGTAGAGGTCGCCTGTTCAAAACACAGGCGTAGTTAGATGAAACTACGTTTGAGCGCAGTATCTTGGGAAGTGGTCTTCACCTCACAGTAGTAGTGGGAAGTTCGGATCATTTTACTGACTTGGATCTTTGAATCTCGTTCAGCAAAATGAACAAATCTTTTTTCAAGTCATTTCGTTCATTTCAGCAGAATCTAATTAAAATGTTACATGCTACATTTTTCAACACATTTAGTACTTTTGGAATAAAAAATAAACTAACAGCCATGGCCAAACTTTGAGAGAAGAAAAGATGAATGAATTGCTTAAGATGGGTCTTCAGGCTATGTATGCAGTCTGTTAGTTCACCTCACCTCATGATCCAAATCGTTCTTTCCTTTGTCACTTCACATTTAATCACGTCTTTTCCCTGGAAAGTTTAGTTCACCTCTCGTGTCTTCGGGTATGAGCCGTTAGTTCCGTCTTCATGTCTGATCTGGGCCGTGACAGCCTCATATGTAATACATGAGTCCGGAAACAGAAAAGATGAGTTCATCTCTCGAGTCTTCGGGTTTGAGTCATTCGTTCATCAAGTCCCAGCCCCATAGGCAAGGCTATGCAGTCACCGGAAACAGAAAAGATTAGTTTATTATCGGGTTTGAGTCATTCGTTCATCAAGTCCCAACCCCATAGGCAAGGCTATGCAGTCAATGGAAACAGAAAAGATGAGTTTATTCTCGAGTCTTCGGGTTTGAGTCATTCGTTCATCAAGTCCCAGCGCCATAGGCCAGGCTATGCAGTCAATGGAAACAGAAAAGATGAGTTTATTCTCGAGTCTTCGGGTTTGAGTCATTCGTTCATCAAGTCCCAGCCCCATAGGCCAGGCTATGCAGTCAATGGAAACAGAAAAGATGAGTTTATTCTCGAGTCTTCGGGTTTGAGTCATTCGTTCATCAAGTCCCAGCCCCATAGGCCAGGCTATGCAGTCAATGGAAACAGAAAAGATGAGTTTATTCTCGAGTCTTCGGGTTTGAGTCATTCGTTCATCAAGTCCCAGCCCCATAGGCAAGGCTATGCAGTCACCGGAAACAGAAAAGATGAGTTTATTCTCGAGTCTTCGTAACTGTGATAGGACAACTTTTTCCAAAACTTTTGAAAGAAATGGCAATTTTGAGATAATTATTCAAACGCTTTACATCATCATTGGGCTTTTTAAGCAACGGCTGGACAACTACATGCTTTTAAAAATGCTGGGACAATACCAGAGACTAAGTTAGAATTAATTATTACTTGTATGCTAGAACCAATAGTCTCAAAAGTGTCAGAGGGATCAACATCGTGGGGTGATGTTGTAGATTTCGTCTGCATCACTGAGTTCCTCAGGTCAGAGAGAGACACTGGCTGAAAACTATTAAAAGTAGCAACTGAACTGTCAAGCAGAGTAATAGAGTGGAAAGGGATGAGGGATGATCGGACACCCTCAAAAAATCTCTCACAGATATCAAGAGATGGTTCAACTTCATTAGAGATGCGAGGATTAATAATTTAATTTATAGTACTGAGCAAGATTTTAGGGGAATGAGAATATTTACTAATAATATTAGAGAAGTATTTAGCTCTTGCTTTTTTTAACTCCTTTCTGAAAATTCACCAAGGAGTTTTTAACCCTCTATAGTACGCAATATGATATCAATGAGGAAAAAATTATTTGTGGTGTTTTTCCTGCTTAAAAATTAATACTATAACAATATCAATAAAAATGTTCAAAAACATTTTGTTTATTTTTTTGTTGCCTCAAGGCAACATTGTACCACAATGGACAAATTGAAACATTTGACATTTTCATGTAGAAAAAATAAATATAATTATTGAAAACATCAATTTCTTTAACCAGACACATGAACAAACACATTTATCCAGTTTTTAATGTAACACAAATTTCATATTTAATAAAAAGTAACATTTTAAATTCAGCTGTTGCTCTCAGGCAACATTGTACCATCATGGAACACAACTTGATATGAAAACTTGATATGATGGTTTGATAATACTTATCATATCCATCTTCATCCTCATCTCCATCTTCACTCTCTCCCTGCCGGATTGTCACTATGACCTCATCTTCCTCATCAAGGTACAACACCTCATCCTCACACTCATCAGTTGTGTTTTATTGCCTTTTTTTGTGCTATAGAAAATGTGCAGATCATAATATGTGCATTTATAGTATGTGAATTACTATTCTTATAAGTGCATTACAAAATCAGGCAAAAATGCAAATATATTTCGAGAATTCTAACTCTTTTCCTTAGAAATATACTATATTTGTACCCAACCCAGTGTGTCTTGTATGGACTTGTGCGATTCCATTATGGTGCAATATTGCCTTGAGGCAACACACTGTTTTTTGTTATTTACTCTAAAACATTTGATGATAGATAATATAAAGCTCTTGAAAATACTTCTTTACTTACCAGTAAAGGTGACTCATTTTGGAGGTGATTAACTGGACGCAAATTAGTGAAAAATGCTCTTTTCATTGGAGAAAATATGGAGCCATGTGACCTGTGCACATGTGCTGAAACAGGACACAAAATGGACCCCTGTGGGTCATGTGACCACTTTTTTAGATTAGTATTTGAGTTCTTCCATGAGAAAGGTTTGAACAATAAATTGGTGTGTCATTTGATTAAAAATAAACTAGACTATGTTGCCACCATGCCACCTATGGCAACACTATACCAGAGGGTTAAAGATTTAAAATGAAACCACAAGATGATCTTTTTTCCATCTCCACTCTGCTTTCTGACAAATCTGATAATTAGTAACAGTTTTTTTTTCTGTCATGTCACTTTGACTCTGACTCAACGCCAGCGTTGTTATGGCCTAAAATAATACATGATTGATAAACTTATCCTAACATTTTTCTTTAACATTCTCTTTCTAACATTTTTCAATGTACATTTATGAAATGCACTTTCTGTGAAGCTGCTTTGAAACAATGTGTATTGTGAAAAGCGCTATACAAATACATTTGAATTGAATTGAACTTTCTATTTATCTATTTATTGGACTGTCAAAATGACACATTTTCAAATTTTGTAAGTATAAATTAAAACAAAACAATAATTTAAATAAAAAGGAACCGCTTGAAGTAGCAATCCACTTCCTTAATGACATCATCCTCTAGGAAGTGACATCACTTTGGAGGGAAAACGGCAGAAGGATCAGTAAGTATTAACAAATGATTTGATGAATTCTGGGATGTATTGTGCTCTCGGTTGTTTTGTTAAATATGAAAATGATCTTCCAAGTTCTTCCATCGTCCTCACGTAATCGAGCAATCGCCAACTCAGCTCTTTATCATCCTGCTCATTTTCATGACAAATAATCAAATTATAAATTAAAATGACTGAGATTGACACCAGATAATCTGATATACACCAATCAGGCATAACATTATGACCGGAATATGAAGTGAATAACACTGATGATCTCTTCATCACCTGTTAGTGGGTGGGATATATTAAGCAGCAAGTGAACATTTTGTCCTCAGAGTTGATGTGTTAGAAGCAGGAGAAATGGCCAAGCGTAAGGATTTGGGCGGCCGAGGCTCATTGATGCCCGTGGGGAGCGAAGGCTGGATCAAACAGACGAGCTACTGGAGCTCAAACTGCTCAAGAAGTTAATGCTGGTTCTGATAGAAAGCTGTGGGATGTGTTGAACAAACAAGTCGCCTCGCAACTTACAGGACTTAAAAGATCTGCTGCTAACATCTTGGTGTCCCGACGGGTCAGGGCTGTTTTGGGGGACCAACACAATATTAGGAAGGTGTTAATGCTTAAATGAAGTAATTTAAGCAGGTCCAGGAGGAATGATCCAGATATTGTATTTCTGGTGACGCGTTTCAATCCACAGATTCATAATGTATAACAAGATGAATGTGATTCAGAACAAGATTAATATTGCGATACTAATAAAGCCCGGACAGGATGATCTGATTAAAGTCTAATTACAGTGCAGTAATGAATGTCAAACGGCAGCAGGGCTGTCATAAACCCAGTTGGCCAGTGAATCAATCACGACAGACGCAGTTTCTGGATCTTTCTAACGTATTTACTCAAAGGACAAACACTGACAGCTCAATAAAAGCTGTTTAATGCATCAGGACTGTTGTTGAGTCAAGCTAAAAGTGAAGTTTCCATCTTAAACTCTCCAGATATTCACAGCGTCTCTCCTCAAACCCTCAGATATGAGTCCAGATGAAGTGTAATATCATCTGGATTGTATGAATGCATATACACTGAACACAGGCCTCGCATTTGCAAAATGGCCCCACAAAGTCGAGCGAAGCAGAATCTATTGTGCGTGGACTGAAGGCCCGGAGTCAAAGCCCAGAATCAGCAGAGAGCGCCGGGAAAGCGTCCCATCAGCAGAAGCCTAAAGCCCTCCATTGTGTGACCTTTGTAGGGCGGATCCCGCGACCTCGAGCCGCACGCGACCGGCTGTATATATTGAGCTGTCCAACTTTTCCAGTGCCACACTTTCTTACGTGTGGGTGAGTTTGGACAGTCTCCAGTGGAAAATGTCGCAGTATTCTGGAAAGGTAAGGCTCTGATTGGTCACGAGTCGAGAACCACCATCTCTCTCACAGAAAGCAGCCTTTAGTGCTTATGGATCTTCGTAAAATCCCTTCTGACGTTTTATCATTGCCTGTGTTAATATTTAGGCCGGTGTTTGTCCTCATTTTAGGCCCCTGCACATTTGGAGCCGTCATTTATATACTATTATAGTTTTTGTTAATATTTTAAATTAGATTTCAGTTTAATTTTAGTTAAGGTTTTTTTAGTTGGGTTTTTTGTTATTTTTATGATTTTTTTATGTCTATATAGTGACTAAATTGGTTTTAGTTTTTGTTAATATTATAAATTAGATTTTATTTTAGTTCAAACTTTAGTCATTTTGTGCTGTGTGTAGTTATTTTTATAATTTTTTTTATGTCTATATAGTTTTGGTTAATATTTTTAATTAGATTTTATATTTTCCATTTTAGTTTTAGTAAAAAAAAGAGGAAATTGTGTTGTTTTTGTGCCTTTTTTTCTTATCTACATAGTTTTTTTTAATTAAGTTTTAGTTTTTGTTAATATTTTAAATTAGATTTCAGTTTAATTTTAGTTAAGGTTTTAGTCATTTTGTTGGGTTTTTATTATTTTTATGAATTTTGTATGTCTATATAGTGACTAAATTGGTTTTAGTTTTTGTTAATATTATAAATTAGATTTTATTTTTATTTTTTATGGTTTTTTAATTTTAGTTAAAACTTTAGTAATTTTGTTGTTGTGTGTGGTTATTTTATATTTTTTTATGTCTAAATAGTTTTGGTTAATATTTTTAATTAGATTTTATATTTTCCATTTTAGTTTTAGTTTTAAAAAAAAGAAGTTTTGTTGTGTTTTTTTGGCTTTTTTTCTTCTTACCTACATAGTTTTTATTAAGTTTTAGTTTTTGTGAATATTTTAAATTCGATTTTGTAAATATATTTTGTATTTTACTTTGTTAAAATGTTTGTAATTTAGTTGTTTTTGTCGTTTTTTTATGCCTATATAGTTTTTATGATGTTTGTTTTTGTTAATTTTTTGAGCTAGATTTTAGTGTTATGTTTCATTTTTAATTTTAGTTTAAATTTGAGTAATTTTGTTGTGTTCTTGTCATTTTTATTAGTTTTTTTAATGTCTATATAGTTTTATTTTTTGTTTATTTAGTTATTTTAGTAATTCTACTTTGAAAACGAGAAGCGATGCTTTTGCAAATAGTTGAAATAAAATAATTTTAATGGGGTTTTTTTTAGCAAATTTTCAGTAATGAAAATGTTCTTCTAGTTTTTAGCTATAACCTTGGCTTGGAGAGTTCCTGGCATTATTTTGACCTTTAGTGACACCAGTTTCTCAGATGTTTGACAGAAAGATTGAATCTTCATAAATCATCTTCAGAGGTCATGATGTTGTTTTGAAGCACACACACTCTGAAGCTCTTCTGGTCCTCAGATCGTGTTTTACGAGGGCCGCTGCTTCACCGGCAGGAGGCTGGATGTCTTCGGCGACTGCGATAACTTCCAGGACCGTGGCTTCATGAACAGGGTGAACTCCATCCGTGTGGAGAGCGGCGCCTGGATCTGCTACGACCATCCCGACTTCAAGGGCCAGCAGTACATCCTGGAGCGCGGAGAATATCCCGAGTTCCAGCGCTGGAACTCCCACAACGACCACATGGGCTCCTGCAAACCCATCAGGATGGTGAGACATTCCCTGCCGCCCACAGAAGAGCCCTAAAGAACCTTTCAGAGATCAGTTATAGGGTTCTTTGGGGAACCATCAATGCAATAAATGACCTCACTTCAGTTGTTAAGACCAGTGTTGAGGGGGACGCATTACAAGTAACTTGAGTTACATAATAATATTACTTTTTCCAAGTAACTAGTAAAGTAACGCATTACTTTTCAAATTTACAAGTTACTTTTTCACATTAATTTGACTGACAGCTCAAGTGCAGAGGCGTGTGTGTGTGAACATGAGGGTTATTGTAGTTCTAGACTAAATGTGAGCATTTATTTATCTCACTTTCAAAATAAAGATTCTGTTCTCCTCAAAATGAAGAAAATCAGTCAAATGCAAAATCAGAGTACTGTGCAAACCTCCAATAATTAAATGTTAACTATTTATATGCATAATCTACCTTTATATTTAATGTACCAATGTCTTGCTGCTGACCTTTGATGATGAAAATGACTCGACTTTTTGTTTTTATTGGTAAAACTTTTTTCTCCTGCATCCTATTCTCCATTATCCAGAGCTGCGCCCTCTAGTGTTCATGCGGGAATCTGCATTTTTACCTCAGCCTTATTATTTCAATTTTGGTATGAAGAGGTCTTTACAAAAATATAACTTTTTGATATACAAAAACAAGCCCAGCCCAGGAGAGAAAAAGTAACGCAAAAGTAACGTAACGCATTACTTTTCTTAAAAAGTAACTCAATTAGTTACTTTTCAAGGGAGTAACTCAATACAGTAATGCATTACTTTTCAAAGTAACTTTCCCCAACACTAGTTAAGAGCATTGCAAAATGCTTCAGAAATGCATCATTCCATGCATACAGGAAATTAATCTGCACCCTAAATATAACACACTAGCAATGCTATAAACATGACGTGATTCATTGCACTATGGGCATCTTTTTGACTGCATATTTCAGCAAATGTTTAATGTTATTATGAGCGTTCTGTGCATAGCGTGCATGCTTTATGAGACGTAACGTGTGCTTGTGACTGTCCGTCAGCACGGCGAGCACTACAGGATGGAGATGTTCGAGGGCTGCAACTACACCGGTCAGTGCATGGAGTTCTGCGACGACTGCCCCTTCCTCCAGAGCCGCGGATTCAACACCAACTGCGTCAACTCTGTCCGAGTGTTCGGCGACGGAGCGTGAGTTCAATTCCCTCGAGTTTCTCAGGACAGACATTAGTAGTTTGGTGTTTAATCTGGTCTTCTGTCGCACTGCTCTTCCAGGTGGGTGATGTACGAAGAGCCTAACTTCCGTGGTCGCATGTACATCGTGGAAAGAGGAAACTACTGCAGCCATAACGAGTGGCAGGCGCAGAATCCCAACATCCAGTCCATCCGCAGGATCGTCAACTACTTCTAAACCCTCCAGACGCAGCCCTTCCTTCTCTCTCTGAACATGTACAATAAACACTGAAAACCTGAACCAAGACGGTATTTTAACACACAGCAGTCTCTGTGTCTGTCCCTGACTCACCACATCATCCATCAACGGACAGATTTTACATTTATATCATTTTATAGGGTATATAATTGTATTTAATACACATTAAATTGATCAAATGAGACATTAATAATGTTGCAAAGGATTCTATTTCAAATAAATGCTGCTCTTTTGAACTTTCTATTCATCAAATAATCCTGAAAAATGCAAAATATCACCGTTTCCACAAAAATATGAACATTGATAATAATCATAGATGTTTTTTGAGCTCAAATCATCATATTAGAATGATTTGTGAAGGGTCATGTGACACTGAAGACTGGAGTAATGATGCTAAAAATTCAGCTTTGAATCAAAAGAATCAATTACACTTTACTATATATTCACATAGAGAACCGTTATATTAAATTGTAATAATATTTCACATTTTTTACTGTATTTTTGATCAAATAAATGAGCAAAAGAGACTTTTAAAAATGTTAAAACCACCCATTTAGCTTCCCTGGCTCATTTTAAATGGTACTGAAAAATACATTTATAGTATAAATATTTAATTTTGTCTTAATTAGGGCTCATAAAAATATCGGTAACACTTTACAATAAGTTTGTATTTGTTAACATGAACTAATCATGAACAACACCTCTGTTCAGCATTAGTTTATCTTTGATAACGTTAGTTCATAAAAATAAAGCTGTTTATGTTAGTCCACAGTGCATTAACTAATGTTCGCAAGATTTTAATAATGTATTCGTAAATGTTGAAATTAACATTAACAAAGGTAAATAAATGGGTTATAAGTGCAGTTCATTATTAGTTCATGTTACCTAATGTAGTTAACTAGTGAAACTTATTGTAAAGTGTTACCAAAATATCATATAAATCACAAAAAAAGTGTGTGAAAGTATCAGTAGATCATCGCTGTGACTGTAGTTTATAAGGGACTAGATATGGTTATAAAATCCACATTATTTGAGTAGAATTGAATGAAACACTAATTTGACAGTTATTAAAAAATAATGAGATGGATATTGCAGACAGTGTAAATGTTCACAACGAGTGAATCTTTATTAATATCTTCTCAAGAAGAACCTGAACAGAAGAATCAGAACGGAGTAAAACAATATAAACACTCATTCATCGGGAGAGTGTCTGGAATCATCACCATCACACACACACACACACACTGGGTGTTTAAATAAAGCTCTTTCTTTTATACATGTCCTCAATCATGTAGAAACTCAAATGATTTTACTGAAATTAACTTCTTATTGTGTAAATCAAAGGGTCAACTTTTAGATTCAACTGTATTTGAAAACAAAAACTTTGAACTGAGAAGCTGAAGTGTGTATGCGGCGAGCCTGGCCTCAGCCGGAGGACGTGGTCTGTTTGTCCAGACGGGATCTGATGTGCATCATGAGCTCCTGCTCCTCGTCCAGTGTGACGTCCAGATAGTCTTCCTCGTGTCTGGGGATGTCCTCCAGAACCTCGTTCACCAGCTCCTCGTCCAGAGGACTGGACACTGAAACTGGACACAAACACAGCGTCTCATTACTGATGATGACTCATTTTATTAATTATAAATAATGGCAATTTTACATATAAATATGTATATTTATAATATTAAATGTATTCATTGTCACTGATAAAAAACATTATAATTTGTATATCTTTATATATTTTAAATCTATTAGTGCATGTAAACTCACCTAAAGGATTATTAGGAACACACGCTAATACTGTGTTTGACCCCCTTTCGCCTTAAGAACTGCCTTAATTCTACGTGGCATTGATCCAACAAGGTGCTGAAAGCATTCTTTAGAAATGTTGGCCCATATTGATAGGAGAGCATCTGCAGTTGATGGTGATTTGTGGGATGCACATCCAGGGCACGAAGCTCCCGTTCCACCACATCCCAAAGATGCTCTATTGGGTTGAGATCTGGTGACTGTGGGGCCATTTTAGTTCAGTGAACTCATTGTCATGTTCAAGAAACCAATTTGAAATGATTGGAGCTTTGTGACGGTGCATTATCCTGCTGGAAGTAGCCATCAGAGGATGGGGACATGGTGGTCATAAAGGGATGGACATGGTCAGAAACAATGCTCAAGTAGGCCGTGGCATTTAAACCATGCCCAATTGGCACTAAGGGGCCTAAAGTGTGCCAAGAAAACATCCCCCACACCATTACACCACCACCACCAGCCTGCACAGTGGGAACAAGGCATGATGGATCCATGTTCTCATTCTGTTTACGCCGAATTCTGACTCTACCATCTGAATGTCTCAACAGAAATCCAGACTCATTTTTCCAGTCTTCAACTGTCCAATTTTGGTGAGCTTGTGCAAATTGTAGCCTCTTTTTCCTATTTGTAGTGGAGATGAGTGGTACCCGGTGGGGTCTTCTGCTGTTGTAGCCCATCCGCCTCAAGGTTGTGTGTGTTGTGGCTTCACAAATGCTTTGCTGCAGACCTCGGTTGTAACGAGTGGTTATTTCAGTCAAAGTTGCTCTTCTATCAGCTTGAATCAGTCGGCCCATTCTCCTCTGACCTCTAGCATCAACAAGGCATTTTCTCCCACAGGACTGCCGCATACTGGATGCTTTTCCCTTTTCACACCATTCTTTGTAAACCCTAGAAATGGTTGTGCGTGAAAATCCCAGTAACTGAGCAGATTGTGAAATACTCAGACCGGCCCGTCTGGCACCAACAACCATGCCATGATTAAAATGTCTTAAATCACCTTTCTTTCCCATTCTGACATTCAGTGTGGAGTTCAGGAGATTGTCTTGACCCGGACCACACCCCTAAATGCACTGAAGCAACTGCCATGTGATTGGTTGATTAGATAATTGCATTAATGAGAAATTGAACAGGTGTTCCTAATAATCCTTTAGGTGAGTGTGTATATATATATATATGTGTTTGTTTGAGTTAAATACGCATGTTTATTCATTTTTATTATTTAAGTTCACACATATTTATTTATGTTCATAATATGCATAATTTTTTATTTATTTTTTTCAAATGTTTTCCTGTGTGTTGATCATATATTGTGTGTGTGTAACGCTGATGCTGCGGTCTCACCGGTGGAGTCGGAGGAGGTGCTGGGCTCCTCTGAGGAGGAGGATGGAGGAGAGGGCGACAGGAGCTCAGGAGGAACAGCACCCTGATGACCCAGCAGCATCTGTGTGGCCAGCTCCAGATCATCTCCCATGAGCCTCAGCGCAGAGTCTGCCACGTCCACCTGAAAGCCGTAGGACACCAGCTGCACGCACACACACACACACACACATGCGTCAGGTTCATGATCTCACAGCTGAAGTCTGCATGTAAATCACAGAACCCACCTGATCCAGTTTGACCTGTCTGTCTGAACTCTGAGTCTGAGTCTGAGTCTGAGCCTCAGCGCCGTCCAACAGAATCTGCAGAACAACAGCTCAGCATTAACCCAGATCATCAGATCATCATCAAATCATCAGATCATCAGACCACGCTCCAACATTAACACTGAGATCTTAAACACTAACAGTTTAGAACATACTTAATCCCTTTGCCTTCTTGATTTATATAAATGTTTGTGTGTGTGTGTGTGTGTTCTCACGCCGTATGCCTTGTCCAGGTCTCCTCTGGCCTGATGCAGGGCTCTGGCCGCGTCTCTCTTACTGAAGCCCAGCTCCACCAGTGTGTTGATGTCCTGCAGGCGCCGCCTCCTCTTCTCACGCTCTCTCTCCTTCGTCTCCTTCCTCTCCTGAGGGCACATCAGCACACGTTTACCTCAGAGTCACACGAGTGAAAGTCATTAATGTGTGTGTAGAGCAGCACCTTCTTCCTCTGCGTGATGTGCAGCACGGCCTCGGATAAATCTCCTCGACAGGCTCTCAAACCCAGACGAGCGTCCTGCTCTGAGAAACCCAAACCCATCAGCTGCGTAATCTTCTCCGGGTCCAGACACAACTGACCGAACAGACGCTCAACCTGACCGACACAGACACACAATCAGGAGTTACACTCTAGAAGAATCAAACGAGTCAGGGTCTAGAAGAATCAAACGAGTCAGGGTCTAGAAGAATCAAAAGAGTCAGGGTCTAGAAGAATCAAACGAGTCATGGTCTAGAAGAATCAAACGAGTCATGGTCTAGAAGAATCAAAAGAGTCAGGGTCTAGAAGAATCAAACGAGTCAGGGTCTAGAAGAATCAAACGAGTCAGGGTCTAGAAGAATCAAACTAGTCATGGTCTAGAAGAATCAAACGAGTCAGGGTCTAGAAGAATCAAACGAGTCATACTCCAGAAGAATCAAAACGAGTCATACTCTAGAAGAATCAAACGAGTCATGGTCTAGAAGAATCAAACGAGTCATGGTCTAGAAGAATCAAAAGAGTCAGGGTCTAGAAAAATCAAAAGAGTCATGGTCTAGAAGAATCAAAAGAGTCATGGTCTAGAAGAATCAAACGAGTCATACTCCAGAAGAATCAAATTAGTCATGGTCTAGAAAAATCTAAAGAGTCGTGGTCTAGAAGAATCAAATGAGTCATGGTCTTGAAGAATCAAATGAGTCATGGTCTAGACTAGAAGAATCAAACTAGTCATATTCTAAGAATCAAATGAGTTATATTCTAATAATCAAAAGTGTCATATTTTGTAAGTATCAAATAGATCATATTCTATAAGAATCAAACATATCACATTCTCTATGAATCAAATAGGCATGTTCTACACTTTTACAGCATTGTATTGTTGTTACTGTACCTTCATGATTTCTATACAATTAAATGGATTTAAATTATCATTAAAATAATGTTGCAATGCCAAATAAATTATAAAAAGGGCTTAATTTTCTTTCGAAAAAATATATTTTTTATTTTTACTGAATGGATTTTTGAAATTATTTATGGCATATGTATGTATTATTTTATTTTCTATCTTATATATTGATTTTGGAGTGAAATATGACTTGTACATCTTCTCCTGATGCTCACAAGGACTTGATTTGAATCCAGAATATTTTCAATTAACGTTGATTCTAATAAAAAAATGATTTTTTTCACAGTTCAACACAGAAAAAAATGGAAATTTCAATCAAAAACTTAAACCCACATAATAAGGAAATAACTTTTGTCGCCATCTAGAGCATTAATGTGAAAATACACATGAGGGAGTTTGATCTGTGTTTCTGAACAAGTGTTTTTAGCAAATGATTCAAAGATTCACTCAGAATCCTCTGGTCAGGAAGAGTCACCAAATGAATCACTAAACAGTCAAAAGATTCAGATGACTGGGATGAATCACAATCTGCACTACTAGGTTCTTTTAGAGGTAAATAGACACAACGATTCAAACTCCGAGCATGTACTTCTTTGAGCTTGTGAGAGGCTTGGTTCTTGTTTCCGTCGTGGTAGGCCAGCACGCTCTGAAGGAGATACAGCCTCAGAAACAGCACGTCTTCTCCTCCGGTGTGGCCCTGAAACACACGACACATGCAGTGAACACACACACACACACACACACGCGTGTGAGGTGAAGAGCAGGGTCTCACAGACCTTGATGAGCTGCAGGCGGCTCTGCTGCTCTCCGTAGCACCTCTGGAAGCACTCCTCTGCCCGGGACAGCCTCTGCCTGGCGTCGTTCAGACAGTCCAGCTGCTCCAGGGCCTGGAAACACCACACGATGTCCAGCTGCAGGACGGCATAGTTATCCACCGTCTTCAGCAGCGCGGAGTTACACTT
>JARQWZ010003964.1:65000-132378 GCA_033150135.1 Gobio occitaniae
AATAGAATTGAACCGAATTGAACATGTTTCATAATTGATGGACTTTACAGTTGTTGAACTGAACTGAATAATAATGACACTACCGTATTGTCTTCAGTAGAGCTGATAATAGAATTGAACCGAATTGAACATGTTTCATAATTGATGGACTTTACAGTTATTGAACTGAATTGAATGAACCCTGAACAGAATGTAACTGAATGACACTATTGTCTTCTATAGAGCTGATAATAGAATTTAACCGAATTGAACATGTTTCATAATTGATGGACTTTACAGTTGTTGAACTGAACTGAATCAACCCTGAACTGAATTGAACTGAATAACGACACTATTGTCTTCAGTAGAGCTGATAATAGAATTGAACTGAGTTGAACTTATTTCATAATTGATGGACTTTACAGTTGTTGAACTGAACTGAATAATAATGACACTATTGTCTTCTATAGAGCTGATAATAGAATTGAACCGAATTGAACATGTTTCATAATTGATGGACTTTACAGTTATTGAACTGAACTGAATCAACCCTGAACTGAATTGAACTGAATAACGACACTACAGGGAGTGCAGAATTATTAGGCACGTTGATTTTCTGATCATATTTTTTTTCCAGGCACATTTGACCAATTCCAAACCACAGTAATCCTAATAACTACTATTGATTTAGTATTTAATAATGTATAAGTGATATATAATTGTTCATGAAGGCTGGGAATGAAAATCACCTTATATTCAGGTGTGCAGAATTATTAGGCATGTTTTCTTTTACAGATAAATTGAGCCAAAAAAGAGATTTAACTCAGACTGAAAAGTCAAAAAGTATTAAATGCCCATGAGAAGGATGCAATACTAATGCAATACTAGACATTGCAGTTAAGGCATGACCATTGGACAGTGAAATGCTCGTTGGGTCAGCAGGGTCAGACAAAAACAGGTGGTGAAGAAAAGACACCTGTTAACTGCAAAAGAATTAAGAATTAAGGTGAAGAATTAAGGGTGAAACCATCAGGAACCCTTTAGTCTCCAGCGCCACCATTTTCCAAAGCTGCAACCTTAACCTGGAGTCTCCAGAAGTGCAAGGTGTCAGGATCTC
This sequence comes from Gobio occitaniae, assembly GCA_033150135.1. Taxonomy (NCBI): domain Eukaryota; kingdom Metazoa; phylum Chordata; class Actinopteri; order Cypriniformes; family Gobionidae; genus Gobio; species Gobio occitaniae. The sequence goes on from JARQWZ010003964.1 coordinate 66,097, forward strand.
AGAGACTTCAGTTAGGTAAAGAATCCTAAAAAATGACCCCCACTAGATAAGAATCACAAGCTGAAGTGTTGTAAAATACATGAAGAAGGTTTTTTTATAGGCTTTATGGACAGATAGGTTGAGAGTGACTCTTGAAGGACCAGCACCACATCCTCTAGTACCACTGTTTGAAGAATTCATCTTCCAGAATCTGGCAGTACGTTTTGGGAGTTCATTTTAGTCCATCCTGAAGTCCGTTTTGCAGAGATGGACTAAAAATGAACTCCCAAAACGTACTGCCAGATTCTGGAAGATGAATTCTTCAAACAGTGGTACTAGAGGATGTGGTGCTGGTCCTTCAAGAGTCACTCTCAACCTATCTGTCCATAAAGCCTATAAAAAAACCTTCTTCATGTATTTTACAACACTTCAGCTTATGATTCTTATTTAGTGGGGGTCATTTTTTAGGATTCTTTACCTAACTGAAGTCTCTGAGATCCTGACACCTTCACTTCTGGAGACTCCAGGTAGGTTCAGCTCTGGAAAATGGTGGCGCTGGAGACTAAAGGGTTCCTGATGGTTTCACCCTTAATTCTTCACCTTAATTCTTAATTCTTTTGCAGTTAACAGGTGTCTTTTCTTCACCACATGTTTTTGTCAGATCCTGCTGACCCAACGAGCATTTCACTGTCCAATGGTCACGCCTTAACTGCAATGTCTAGTATTGCATTAGTATTGCATCCTTCTCATGGGCATTTAATAATTTTTGACTTTTCAGTCTGAGTTAAATCTCTTTTTTGGCTCAATTTATCTGTAAAAGAAAACATGCCTAATAATTCTGCACACCTGAATATAAGGTGATTTTCATTTCCAGCCTTCATGAACAATTATATATCACTTATACATTATTAAATACTAAATCAATAGTAGTTATTAGGATTACTGTGGTTTGGAATTGGTCAAATGTGCCTGGAAAAAAAATATGATCAGAAAATCAACGTGCCTAATAATTCTGCACTCCCTGTATTGTCTTCAGTAGAGCTGATAATAGAATTGAACTGAATTGAACATGTTTCATCATTTATGGACTTTACAGTTGTTGAACTGAACTGAATCAACCCTGAACTGAATTGAATAATGACACTATTGTCTTCAGTAGAGCTGATAATAGAATTGAACAGAACTTGTTTTCGACTCACCGATTCTTCAGCTCTTGTGTGGTGATGTCCAGTTTGGTTTTTAAATGAACTTTCCTTTTCTTTTTCTGAAAGGAAACACAAACACAGAGTGAGCCCAGTGAGCAGTGATGGAGTAAGGGTGGAGCAGTGATGGAGTAAGGGTGGAGCAGTGATGGAGTAAGGGTGGAGCAGTGATGGAGTAAGGGTGGAGCAGTGATGGAGTAAGGGTGGAGCAGTGATGGAGTAAGGGTGGAGCAGTGATGGAGTAAGGGTGGAGCAGTGATGGAGTAAGGGTGGAGCAGTGATGGAGTAAGGGTGGAGCAGTGATGGAGTAAGGGTGGAGCAGTGATGGAGTAAGGGTGGAGCAGTGATGGAGTAAGGGTGGAGCAGTGATGGAGTAAGGGTGGAGCAGTGATGGAGTAAGGGTGGAGCAGTGATGGAGTAGGGCCAGTGAAGGCTTGCCCAGCACCTGTCCTTCCTCCGCTCTGGGCAGGTGCAGCTCCAGCGTGGCCACTGACGTCTCTCTGAACTCTTTATTGCCCTCATCTTTCCTGCTGGTGTCCGATCGGATGGCCTCCAGTGAGGACAGCACATCCTCCACAGTGAAGCCGCTGACCGGAGCGTATTTCAGAGCCAGCTCCTGGGCAGAGGAGGGGGACGCATTACAAGAAACTCGACTTACGTAATAATATGACTTTTTCCAAGTAACTAGTAAAGTAACGCATTACTTTTCAAATTTACAACAAAATATCTGAGTTACTTTTTCACATTAGTTTGACTGACAGCTCAAGTGCAGAGGCGTGTGTGTGAACATGAGGGTTATTGTAGTTCTAGACTAAATGTGAACAATTATCTCACTTGCACAATAAAGATTCTGTCCTCCTCAAAATGAAGAAAATCAGTCAAATGCAAAATCAGAGTAATATGCAAACCTCCAATAATTTCATGTTAAATAAAACAACTATTGTTATGCATAATCTACCTGTATATTTAATTTACCAATGTCAATTCTGACCTTTGATGATGAAAATTACTAGATTTTTTTTTTTTTTTGGTAAAACTTTTTTCTCCTGCATCCTATTCTACATTATCCAGAATGTTCATGCGTCAATTTGTATTTTTACCTCAGCCTGGGGCTTATTATTTCAATTTTGGTATGAAGAGGTCTTTACCGTTGCACAAAAATATAACTTTTTTGTTATAAACAAAAACAAGCCCAGCCCAGGTGAGAAAAAGTAACGCAAAAGTAACGTCAAGTCAACTTTATTTATATAGTGCTTTTAACAATGTAGATTGTTTCAAAGCAGCTTTACAGTGTTAAACAGGAAAATAATGCAGCATAATTTTATTCAGCTGTATAGCCATTCTGGAAAAAACGCTGATGTCATAAGTTCAAGTTCACAAGTGTGGGCTTTAGATCAATAATTCGATCAGTAATTTAGTTTATATGGTTAATTTAGTTTATTAATTAGATTTATTTCGATGTTTAGTTGAAAAATGTAGGGTCCCCAACTGAGCACGCCAAGCCAGAGGCAACAGTAACCCATTACTTTTCTTAAAAAGTAAAAAGTAACTAAGTAACGCAATTAGTTACTTTTTAAGTGAGTAACGCAATATTGTAACGCATTATTTTTCAAAGTAACTTTCCCCAACACTGGATATGAGTGAAGCTGTTAGCCGGAGGAGCAGGAGATGGAGCAGGAGATGGAGCAGGAGATCGACAGGTGCTTCATCATCTCACCTGTATCTTCTGGAGCTCCGCGTCGCCGCTGTCCGTCGTGAAGGGCTCGAGCCACAGGCGGATGTTGTCCTGCCGGAGGAGCGCGATCAGCCGAGCCTGAATGTGCTGCTCATCCATCGCGACGAACCTCCAGAGCTGATCGCGATCAAACGCGTCTCAGACTGAAACTGAAACCCAGCAGCTCTGGAATGGAAATCACCTAGAAATCCAGAACATTCGAGAACAATAACACCGGCGATTAGACACATTTAGACGGTGTATATAGATGACATACTTCCATATGGATGTCTATGTGTTGTTAATGTGATTTAATGTATTGTTTGTTGTCGAGATGTTGAGAACGTCGCACCTTCTCTGCTGCGCTGCGCACACGTGATGCTGTTGTTGTTGTTTTCTTCCTGGTTCTCGGTTACTTCCGGTCGCACACGTCATGTTTTTCGTCATCAGTTTTTTTTTGTGCTTTTAGCACCTCCTGCTGGATGGGAGATTCACATTTTTTATTATTTTTTTATTTATGTAGCCTAATATGTTTATAATAATGATAATCATGTATTATTTTTATTTATATAAAACTCTGTTTTATCTAAAGCCACTCGCAAAGGAGGACATGCAAATGCAAGTGTTTGTTCACATGACTAACTTGACTAATTTGTAAAAATTGGTTAATTTTATTCGTCACAGCACCTGTTTGGAGAACTTTGTCAAATAAACAATTCATATGTAATATTTGCCCTGAATATAAAGCATTTTATTTAATGAATGGCTGTTATATAGCCTACTCTATGACATTGTGTGTGTGTGTGTGTGTGTGTGTGTGTGTGTGTGTGTGTGTGTGTGTGTGTGTGTGTGTGTGTGTGTGTGTGTGTGTGTGTGTGTGTGTGTGTGTGTGTGTGTGTGTGTGTGTGTGTGTGTGTGTGTGTGTGTGTGTGTGTGTGTGTGTGTGTGTGTGTAATCTTTTGGATTACTTTTGACCTAACTCGTTTATCATATTGATTTGAATAGGATAATTGTGTACCATAAAAATAAAGAACATTTAGTCATTTTAGATTCTTGTTCTTATAAAACTTTTCTTTTGTAATCTTCATTTTTAAGACCCTGGTTCAATCCCATAGATATAGGGATGTCGGTGTGGTAACCTGTAGTTATAATACTGTGTATTTGAACTCTTGGTAGCTTCAGAAGATGTTTAAATGAACCAAATCCCATCTTCCAAATATCCCTGAAACTGATTCAAAATGAGATTCTTATGTTTGAGAGCAAGTTGATGTGCCTCAACTTGACCATTTTCAGTGGGTTTTTGGTATTCAGAGGGTTATGTTTTATGCAATTCTTTTGATAGAAGGAAACAAGATACATTTCTAGTTTAAACATTATACACATCCCTCTTTAAACGCATTAAGTATCAGCTGTGTGCAAAGTACCCACATTTGGTTTTTCGACCACTGAAAATGGGTAAAATTCAATAATTTGAGCTGCTTTGAGATCCCCATATCTCTGGGATTGAACCATATAGGGCCTTGAAAATGAAGATTTCAAAAGGTAAGTTTATTAAGAATGAGAATCTAGAAGGATATTAACATATCTTGGATACTTATAGAGTTACAAGCAAGCAAACTTTGGAAAAATAATATTTATGGCACTCAGATGTTATGTTCAATGCAATTGAGTTGATAAAACAAAAGAGATACATTTCTATTTTTAACATTATTTGTTGTTCAGATATTCCTCTTTAAAAGAAAAAAAGTATCAGGTGTATGCAAAGTAACCCACGATTGTTTTTTGGCCCCTGGAAATGTGTACAATTGACCAATTTAATCATGGAGCCGCATTAAGATCAACAATTTGAGCTGCTTTGAGATCCCAATATCTCTGGGATGGAACCATATAGAGCACTTAAAATGAAGAAACCAAAAGAAAAGTGTGTTAAGAACCAGGATATTAAGATATCTTTAATACTTCTTGAGCTACAGACATGCAAACGTGAGACAAAAGACACAAAAAGTGCTTTTTCCCATGTTTGAACGGTCACCGTTGGCATATAATGCAGGAGATATTGCTAAAGTGAACAGATTTCACTATAGACCTGCCAATCTCTGTGTAGAAATCAAATAAATATGCCACCTTCTTTCTAAAGTCATTTTTACGCCCCTGTAATTTGGCTCCAAATCTCATGTGAAAATTGTTATTTTGACCCCCCTCGTCAAAATCAAATCAAGTCCCACTAAAAGCTGGACATTATATTCTAAAGGCATTCGATAGGCAAATACATTCAGTGACCTTAGAAGTGATCAATAAAACAAAAACAGGCAAACCCGACTGTGAAGATAATAGGACTATGTAAAGATGTAAACATTTGAATGTGATGTTATGTCCAGATGAAGGATCAGCAGATCTTAAACGGATTCTTACATTTGTAATCCCACATTACTGATTATGTTTGCATTATTTACACTGAAGCAAGAAGTGACACATTGAATTAAACATGAATTGTTGAAGTAAACAGACTGAAATAGGCTGGTATTTATTTCCTTGTAAAACACTCCAATAATCGTTGTTTTATTTACAAGTTTTTACAGTACATCAAATATTGATTAGACAAATATCCTAGTGATTGTGCAAACTGTGCAAAGGAAACAGAAATCAGCTAATTTCTGTCACACTACTGCTGTACAGTATAACAAACTAATGTATAAAATGCAATTTTCTTGTCAAAAGCATGTTCTAAGAATGGGGGGGGGTAATGCTATTTCATGCATTCTGACTAATTGATTCTCATGATAAACCTTGCCAAAAGTTCAAAAAAGTATTTCTGTGCCAAATACACTCCTTCAGGACTCAAACGAGTTTCAGAACTTTTTTTCAGAGCATGACATCATAAAGTGCGTAATTCCTTGTATTGCCATTGGCCACTTCTCCCGGATGAGCACAAATGTGTGTTTTGTTGGCAATCGGCATGTAAGTGCAAAATGTGAACAACACCAACGTATAGTGAATCAAAAGTTATCCAGGGATATGCCATGATGTATTGGGTGTGTATGTGTGTGTGTGTGGGCATGTTTTTGTGAAATATCAGGACACAAATGTGTATAATGACATGGGTATTACAAAAAGAGGGGGAAATATGAGGATGTTCCCCATGTCCTCACTTTTCAAAATGCTTATAAATCACAGAATGAGGTTTTTTTCACAGAAAGTGAACTGCACAGTCTCCTGTGATGGGTAGGTTTAGGGGCAGGGGCAGTGTGTGTGTGTGTGTGTGTGTGTGTGTGTGTGTGTGTGTGTGTGTGTGTGTGTGTGTGTGTGTGTGATGGGTAGGTTTAGGGGCAGGGGCAGTGTGTGTGTGTGTGTGTGTGTGTGTGTGATGGGTAGGTTTAGGGGCAGGGGCAGTGTGTGTGTGTGTGTGTGTGTGTGTGTGTGTGTGTGATGGGTAGGTTTAGGGGCAGGGGCAGTGTGTGTGTGTGTGTGTGTGTGTGTGTGTGTGTGTGTGTGTGTGATGGGTAGGTTTAGGGGCAGGGGCAGTGTGTGTGTGTGTGTGTGTGTGTGTGTGTGTGTGTGTGTGTGTGTGTGTGTGTGTGTGTGTGTGTGTGTGTGATGGGTAGGTTTAGGGGCAGTGTGTGTGTGTGTGTGTGTGTGTGTGATGGGTAGGTTTAGGGGCAGTGTGTGTGTGTGTGTGTGTGTGTGTGTGTGTGTGTGTGTGTGTGTGTGTGTGTGTGTGTGTGTGTGTGTGTGATGGGTAGGTTTAGGGGCAGGGGCAGTGTGTGAGTGTGTGTGTGTGTGTGTGTGTGTGTGTGTGTGTGTGAGGGCTAGGTTTAGGGGCAGGGGGTAGTGTAACGGGATAGAAAATACGGTTTGTACGGTATAAAAACCATTACACCTATGGAATGTCCTCATATTTCACAAAAACAAACATGTGTGTGTGTGTGTGTGTGTGTGTGTGTGTGTATGTTCATGTCTCTTTAGCTCCGCCCACCTCCACGGCCTCGGCTGTTTTCAGTAAGAATGGGTCCAGCTGATCTGTCTTGTATAAATCTGATAAACTACAGACTCTTGTGAGATATGAAGGATCAGCTCTACTCTACAGATACTCCAGACTAACACGAGACTGGCAGAAACTGTGTGTGTGTGTGTGTGTGTGTGTGTGTGTTATCACCCCTTTAAGAGAACCTTATTTCCAAATGTTCCTTTTGAATGTGTTCTAAAACTAGTAGCATTTAAAAATGTTAGAGTTCAGATCATTCTGGGAGTGTTCCCTGTTGGTTAGCTTCAGTCACGTGTCCTGATTAAAGTGTAGCGTACAGGCCGAGTCTCCTGGCGGCCTCAGACTTGCGCAGGCATTTCCTCTGAGGGAAGGGGTAATATTTGCAGCCTGCAGGTGTGGAGCGATAACTCCCAGAGCTCAGCTGACGGGACAGAACCGCTGGAGCAGACAGTTTCCTGGAGCTCAGAGCACTGCTGTCCTTCAGACGCCGGTCCGCGTCCTCAGAGAGCCGCTCTGACTCTGAGCTGGAGCTGGAGACTTCAGAACACACACTCCGGTCGGCCGTGTGTGTCCGCCGGTGCGCGTCCAGATGTGTGCGCCACGGACCGCCAGCAGAATCCACAGCAAACACACTGACCGGATGTTTGACCTGACACACGGGAATCACGTCCACTGGATTTTGCCCATTCACCTCTTCACTGTTGTGTGCTGTAGATGGACACAAGAAGAGCAGCTGTCATTGATTTCATATAAATGCAAATCATGATTTGTAAGACTTCCATAATAGGGAACGTTCTCAGAACGTAATCTCAACGTTAAACAAACATTTTTCCAGGTGCATTAGTGGAACGTTTGTTGTAACGTTCTCAAAACATTATTCATACATCGTTCATTGAATGTTTTATTTCTGAAATGTTTTAGTTGGATGTTCTTCAAATCTCCTTTTACAACATAACTTGCACACAGAAACAATATCCTTTACAGGGGATCATAACATTCACGCATCCTAACATGTATGATCAATTCCACAGAAAAGTATGTCCAAAGGTACAAGGAAAAGAAGAAATAAGAACATCTAACGCTTTTTAAATGAGAACATTCAAAAGTAATATTCCCATAATGCTTGAAGATGATCAAATGGAATAATGGAAAGTTAACATTTTAAAAAAAAATCAGTTTTTTAGAAAAATAGAAAATTCTGAAATAACACTTTTGTAACTTAACGGCAATGTTAGCAAAATGTTCTTATATTTGTTGACTGGGTATTTCAGGTCAAACATCAGTTTTCTGTATCAGTGTGTAAATAAAACCACTCTGACAAACATTAGAACAAAAGTCAGTCACAGTAAATAAAGACTGAACTGAGGCTGAACTCAGGACAAAAAAATCAGGGTTGGGCAAGTTATCACATGAAGTTTTTCATGCATTTTGAGTTTCATTTGTGTTTGTGTTTCATGAAAATGCTGAATATATTTTAAATGCCGTCAGTGTTTCAACATTTCTGTCTATGCAGATATTGAGTTATGATAATAACCAACCCTGAGAAATATTCAGTCCATGAAGTGAAGTGTGTGACAACTTGCCCCGGACAAGTTTATGTGACATAAAACCAAAACCAATAAATGTGTGTACTGTGTGTAATTATTATGTATATTTGAATACACACACATACATGTATATATTTAAGAAATATTTGCATGTATATACTGTATATATATTTATATCATTTATATTATATATAGTATATATATTCCAAAATTCCAGTCTAACAGAACAAAAAATAATAATTTTACGTTTTGCTAACGTTCCAATTCCGTTATGAAAACATGAAAACATTATTTCTAAATGATCTCTACACTGTAAAAAATGAATCATGGGTCTTGTGATTTTCATAAAATAAATTGTGTATATTTTCTTAATAAAATTGTGGTTGTGATACAATTTCCATTTTTTTTTAAAGGAAATTTAAACAATTTTGAGGCATGAATTGAGGAACCGATTAAGCTGTTAAAATTAAGGAAAAAAAGGCTACCTCTTTATTTGAAGAGAATTAGCTCAATTGAGCTGTTTTATTTAAAGACACTATTGTTAGTTCCCAGCATGCTTTGCATATGGCACATGTTGTGAGGGAAGGGAAACATCTGTTAATGTTTAATGTTCAGTTATGTTTGACATTTGAAAGAGTTTCTTTATGTTGAAGTTTTGACCATTACCATTGGTCAGAAGAGTAGATCTTATGGTTAGGTTGTGGATAATGTATTCTAATATTATAAAACATGTTGCTTTGTTTAATGAGCATTGAGAAATTACCTTTCTAATGCCAGTGCAGTAACACATTTGTTTCAGCTTGTGCTGTGCTAGCAGCATACAGCCTATTCATTGTAGAAACAAATAATTTCCATTCACTCCAAAGTCAACGTAAATTAAAAAGAACATTTCACTAAAAATATTAAATTAATTGTTTCATAGACTAAATCATTTAGGAGATTTTACATGATTTATTCAGGTAGATTCCATTAAAGAAACCAGGCCAAAAATATTATGTGTGAATATTGTTACCACCATTTTTTTAAGTAAATAGCACATAATATTTACAGTGTAAACATTCAAAACATTTAAATGTTTTAAAAACGTTTTCTCTCGGTTATGCGATTCTAGTGTTTGAATGTTCTCTGAACGTTCTAAAAGTTGTATCGTTTTAAAAAGTACTTACTTTAATAACAACTTTTTGAGAACATTATTAAAGCCCAGACAACACTGGACGTTCTATTAATGTTATGTTTGTTCAGAAGTTTGAGAGAGCCTTGCCGCAACGTTAGATCTGAGAACGTTCTGCTAGCTGAGCAAACATTTCTGACCTGTCCTGAAGCACAGCACAGGAGTGTGTCGTCTCTGCTCGTCTCTGATGGAGTTGTATTGCTCTTTTAAGAGTGCGATGTCCATCCTCGCGCTGCTCTGCTCCTCAACTGTCCTCATCTCTCCAGACACATCTGCACACGTCAGAGAGGAGCAACAGCACGGCCACATCCTGATAGCATCCACTTTTATTGAAGTATGATCATAAATGCAGCTTGATTTCATCTCTGAACGGAGCAGCTCATGTGTCTGTGTGCTTTATAGGCATCGCCTCAAGTGTTGCAACAGTGCAAACAAACGAGGACGATTCAAAGTTGTTCTGTTTGCAAAGACAATGCTAAGACGTTCATGTGCAATATTCATATATGCATATTAATATGTTGTGCAAAGTCGGTGTGTGAGAGAAAGAAATAAAGGTAAAAGAAAGGCATTAGAAAAAGAAAAGTATCCAGTTAAACGTCCTCATTAATCATGTAGATCCTCAGCATGTTTGCACAGTATTGTTGATGCAGAGGGTGAGGTGAGCATTCATAAACTCATTTTGCACATAATTATGTTAAAGTTGAAGTGTATCGGACAAGTGATATTGCAGTCTGTTTTGGTGAATTGCTCGCAACATTGGAATAATGCAATATACTGTACAATGCAATATGGTTAGTAATTAACTGAGACATGAACAGCATTGTTTGCAACTGCCTTAAATACTCTTTAACTTTCTCATTTAAACTAAAATACATTTACATAACACAATAATACTATTTCAGTATTTCAAATTCAGCACACATTGCATGCATGCTTTATTTCACTCATACACTTTAATAAGATCATGCATGTTTAATCTTTTCTTTCTCCTGTTCACTTCCACTGTAACTTCCATGAATTGTCTCAGACATTAATTAGTTTCCTGTTTCTGAAATGTGCTGGGAAAAAAGAGCTGTTTTAAATGCATATTTCTAAAGAACAAGTGGTACGGTACGGTTCGGAATTAGGGTACCATTCACAACTTCTAACAATGGAAACAACAAAAATTGTGTACCTTACCGAAATGTACTGAACCGTACTGCTCAGTGGAAATGAGCCATAAGTGTCCTGTACCTGCACTGTAAACCCGAATAAGTTCCCAGAACTCAAAAAAATTGAGGCAACCGATTGCCTCACATTTTTTAAGTTGGATAACTTAAAAGTCACAATTTTCCAGAACTTAAAAGGTTGAACTACCTGCTACTTGTACCTTTTGATAACAGTTAAATTAAAGTGCTCATTTAGCTCAACTCAAATAATTGCAGTTCATATGACTTACAGTTTTCTGTTAAGGCAACTCAATTATTTTCAGTTATTATAATAAAGTTTTGAATTTTCACAGAACTTAAAAAAATAAGTACACAACCACACCATTTTATGTTAACAAAACTCAATATTTATTGCTTTGTGTTGTCATTGCTTTAAGTGCACGGTAGTCAAATATGTTGAGTTTGTTTACTTAAAAACATGTGACTCAAACTTTAAGGCAATTGATATCCAGCACGGTTTTAATCAGAAAAGCTGAATAAGTTATAAAATAGATTGTAAGTACTTTGACCTCCTGTGAGATTTACTCACACACAGACATCAAGAATCAGCCTATGAATCTCAACCATGGTGACACGCTTCATGCCGCAATGCATTATGGGAGCCATGGATGAGTTTTGCATGATGCACCCAGAATGCATTGCGGCATGAATCATGTCACCATTGTTGAGATTCATAGGCTGATTCTTTATGTATGTGTGTGAGTAAGTCTCGCAGGAGTTCGAAGTGCTTATTGTGTGATGTGTTAAACCGGAGAACAAAACTTATGTACACGTTTTAAAAATCGTTTAGCTTATAGGCTACATTAAACTGATGACAATAAAAATACAAAAAATAAATAAAATAAATAAATTTTGTCTTCCACTAACGCATTTCAGTTTGCCCCAATTAAATTGTTTTAATAGGCTATGGTTGTAATTTATTTGTTATGATGGATTTTACTTATTTGGTTAAGCACTTTGAGATTTTATTGTATTTTAGCATGTGCTATATAAATTAAGTTTATTTTTAAATCATCTCTATTTGAAACAACAGAAATAACAGGACTTCATCATTTTTAGCATGTAATTACTTAATTCTATTAAGTTGTACTTAATTTATGTTTTTAAGTTATGTTTACTTATTCACAAAAAAGTTCCATTTAATCAAAAAATATTAGTTGAAATTACTCAAAAGGAAGACCATGTTACACCAACTTGAAATAATTAAGTTAGTAGAACTTTTTCTAAAACTTTGTGTATACACTACTTAATCTATTTAATTAACATGAACATTCGGGTTTACAGTGTGTTACAGTTTTTCTCAATTGTTTACACACAAGTTCTGGTACTTGAGACACAATGACCACAACATGTAACTCATGCACCAACCCCCTGAACTAATTCTGCTAAACTACAAGCACAATTCCTGTTCTAAAACACCATTTTTTCAATACACTACACACAATTCTCTGCATTTGGCACAATTTTCATGCAGAAAATCTCTTGTTTTCACAAGGAACACACTCCCATTAAAAAATGCACACTGACTCTTCACATGGGCAAACACCCGTCACACAGTTTTACAATTAGCAAACAGAGCTTTAGCATAAAAGGGCAACAGGTGAGCTCTTCTTTTGGAGCAGCATAGTTTTTTTAGTTGTTTTTTACTGTAACTGTAAACAGTAAATTCTTCTGTTGTTGCAGACCATTGTATGTGCAACTTTGTGTTGGTTGGGATGTACACTGTGTACATTGTTCTTGTGGGAAAAATAAAATATATTTGTTACCGTGTATTTGTGTGTTCTGAGTATAAAAACAATATTCTCAAATATTTTACAACAAACTTATATGTATGTACTGTCTGTAAGTGTAACACTGAACCAAAAAAAGACCCAAGTCATTATGATGAAAGGAGAAGAAGTGTTCCCTTTCAGTCGGTCACTACGACGTACGTCGGTAATAACCGACGAATTGGGATCACTTCAGAGAGCCCCTATCAGCTTCGAGAACTTAAGAACAGGCCAATGACAATTGGCGTGCGAGATTTGCATCTCGCGCTCCGCCCCGCGCCGCGGGTATAAACAGGAAGCGAGAGCACCGCACTGACGTCATTCACTTCGGAGCCGAACCGGCGTTTGAAGTTGCAGAGACTGCTTTCCTGTCCTTCAGCGATAGAGAGAGATTCTTCAAAGAACAGAGAGAGGATCGTGTGCTGGTGTGACGGCGCTTTCCAGCGGGACCGCGAACTCAGCTGCACAAGGAACAAACTGCTGTTATCACAGCATCTGTTGGTATCGGTGGGCATTCCTTCCTTTGAGTGCAAACACAGGCTGCACTATTCCCTGTGTGTTGCCGCGGTTTCCCTGGGTGCTTCAGCACTCTCTTAAAAGAGCATTTTCCTCACAAAAAGAGCAACACGGGTGTGACACTGCGTCTTTTTCAAGATGTCATTCCACCCGTGCGTTTCTGGATGCGGTCGTTCCCTCTCGCCCGCTGACGGCCACACTCACTGCATCACGTGCCTGGGCTTACAGCACGCTGAGGCAGCGTTTGTGAATAGCTCGTGTTCTCACTGCGGGAACATGACTATTGCGGTGCTTAGGTCGAGACTCACCTACCTCCGGGAAGGCGGAGTCCCCCTCCCCATACCTCGATCTAGAGCTATCCCTAACCAGGATAGACCTACTTCGACGGATGGCCGGGGTGATCTGAGGATTACGTTCAGGTCAAACCCGCCTAGTGTCCCTACGCAGGTCCCTGAACCCTCTCAAGCACCGCTGCCGGTGGCGCCACCGGAAGAGATCGCTGGTCCCGCCCACGGGCGCCCAGTCATCTCTTTCGGAGCACCCGCGGATGAGCAGATGTCGATCGCAGCATCGGAGGGGGAGTTCCAGTCCTCAGAGGATGAGGATTCAGCTGTACTGCCTCCCTCTGGGAGAGTGGCAACGGCTGAGTCGGACCCTGAGTTGACGGCTATGCTTTCCCGGGCCGCCGAAAAGGTCGGGCTTGTGTGGAACCCTCCACCACGTCCCGAACCTTCTAGGTTGGATGATTGGTTCCTGGGGGGGGGTCGCGCTGGTTCTCAGCGTCCCGCCCCAGTGCCATTCTTCCCGGAGGTGCATGAGGAGCTTTCCAGGTCGTGGACGACACCCTTCAGTGCCAGAAACAGACCTGGAGGCTCCTCCCTCCTCACTACCCTTGACGGTGGACAGGCCAAGGGTTACGAGGGGATCCCGCCGGTCGAACGCGCCGTCGCGATGCAGCTGCGTCCGGCGTCCGCCTCCGAGTGGCGTGGTGATCCTCGTCTCCCGTCCAAAGCCTGTAGGTTTTCCTCCAGTCTAACTGCGAAGGCCTACAGGTCCTGCGGACAGGCCGCGTCTGCCTTGCATGCCATGGCGTTGCTTCAGGTGCACCAAGCCCAGGCACTCATGGACATGCACGAGGGTAGGTCTGACCCAGAGCTCCTCCGGGAGCTCCGGGCGGCGACGGACCTCGCCCTCCGGGCGACGAAAGTTACCGCCCGTTCCGTGGGTCAGGCGATGTCCACCTTAGTGGTCCAGGAACGGCATCTCTGGCTCAACCTGGCCGACATGAGGGAGACTGATAAGAACCGGTTCCTGGACTCCCCATATCGTCGGCCGGGTTGTTCGGCGACGCGGTCGAGAATTTCGCCCAGCAATTCTCGGCCGCCCAGAAGCAGACGGAGGCCATCAAACACATCCTGCACCGGCGGCCCGCTGCTGCCTCCACCCAGCCGCCGGCTGCAGCACCTCCGCCTGCCCGTCGCCGAGGACGTCCTCCTGCGGCCGCCCCCGCTCCCGCCCCAGCCCAGCAGCAGCCTTCCACCGGCCGTGGGCGTGGAGCCGGTCGCGGGAAGAACGTCCAGCCCGCTCAGGCCGCTGCCAAGCCAGGTGGCAAGCGCCGTCGGAAGAGACCCTGAGACGGGCCGCCCAGAGATGGAGGAAACTGCTCTTCGGGAGATGGCTGCAGCACCACTCCTTCCCCCGGTGGAGGGCCGGGGGAACCCCATTTTTCTTTCTGTTCCGCCACTGGCCCCAGTGCCAGTGGCACCCAAATTTTCAATAAAAGAGCAGTTTCCAACATCTCTGGGTGCCAAGAGAGCGCATCTGACGGTATGCGACGCTACCATGCCTCGTACCCCTCAGACACCTCTCTCCTCGCCAACAGGGGGCGTCGGTTGTGCGGACGCACACAAAGTGCCTCCCCACGCTCGCCCGTCCCCTCAGCGGATGCAGGTCGTGTGTCAGACCCAGACCCCTGCACGGACCACTCCCATGTCGTCCTGGGGCCCCTGCGTTCCGCTGCGCTGCCCCGCTCCGGGTACGTCCGTGGTGCCGATGATCCCGCTTGCTCGGTCTCTGGGGGCCTGGCTAGCACTCCCCAGCCCGTCTCGCTGGGTCATCCGCACCATCAGACTCGGCTATGCGATTCAGTTCGCCCGGCGTCCCCCGAAGTTCAGGGGTGTCCACTTCACTTCTATACCGAAGGAGGGCGCCCCCGTGCTTCAGGCGGAGATCGCTGTCCTATTGGCGAAGGACGCGATAGAGCCGGTCCCTCCAGCCGATATGAAGTCCGGGTTCTACAGCCCGTACTTCATTGTACCCAAGAAAGGTGGCGGGTTACGACCAATCCTGGATCTGCGTTACTTGAACCGCTCCCTTCACAGGATGCCGTTCCGAATGTTAACCCAGAAACGCATCTTCAGGTGCATCCGTCCCCAGGATTGGTTTGCAGCGATCGACCTGAAGGACGCGTACTTTCATGTCTCGATTCTCCCTCGACACAGACCGTTTCTACGCTTTGCTTTCGACGGACGGGCATACCAGTACAAAGTCCTACCCTTCGGGTTGTCCCTGTCGCCCCGTGTCTTCACGAAAGTCGCGGAGGCGGCCATTGCTCCCATGAGAGAGCGTGGTGTTCGCATCCTCAACTATCTCGACGACTGGCTGATTCTTGCCCAGTCGCGGGAGCAGTTGTGCGAACACAGGGACATGGTGCTCCGGCACCTCAGCCAGTTGGGTCTTCGGGTCAACTGGGAGAAGAGCAAACTCTGTCCCGTACAGAGGATCTCTTTTCTCGGGATGGAGATCGACTCGGTCGCCATGACTGCGCGCCTCACAGAGGAGCGCGTCCAGTCGGTGCTGAGCTGTACAGCGGTTCCACTGAAACATTTTCAGAGGCTCCTGGGGCATATGGCAGCAGCAGCCGCAGTAACGCCGCTAGGGCTGCTCCATATGAGACCGCTTCAGCACTGGCTACACGACCGGGTCCCGAGATGGGGGTGGCACAGCGGATCCCTCCGTGTCCAAGTGACGCCGAGATGCCGCCAAACCCTCACCCCGTGGTCGGACCCTTCATTTCTACGGGCAGGAGTGCCTCTAGAACAAGTGTCCAGGCATCATGTTGTCTCCACGGATGCCTCACCCACGGGGTGGGGTGCCACGTACAACGGGCTTGCAGTATCGGGTCTGTGGACGGGGCCCCAACTGCAATGGCATATCAATTGCCTAGAGTTGCTGGCAGTTCGTCTTGCTCTCAGCCGCCTCAAAGGGTCGCTCAAAGACAAGCACGTTCTGGTCCGGACGGACAGCACGACGGCCGTTGCGTACATCAACAAACAGGGTGGTCTACGCTCCCGCCGTTTGTCCCAACTCGCCCGCCATCTCCTCCTGTGGAGTCAGAAGCACCTGAGGTCCCTTCGTGCGATTCACATTCCGGGACTGCTCAACCGTGCGGCCGACGAGCTGTCGCGGTTGCCAGTGCTTCCCGGAGAGTGGCGACTCCACCCCCAGGTGGTCCAGCTGATTTGGAGTCGCTTTGGGGCCGCACAGATCGATCTGTTTGCCACCCACGACACGACCCACTGCCAGTTGTTCTATTCCCTGTCCGAGGGGACCCTCGGCACGGATGCACTGGCACACAGCTGGCCCCGGGCTCTGCGCAAATATGCGTTTCCCCCAGTGAGCCTTCTTGCACAGACACTGTGCAAGGTCAGGGAGGACGAGGAGCAACTCCTCTTGGTAGCTCCGTACTGGCCCAACAGGACGTGGTTCCCGGAACTAGTGCTCCTCGCGACAGCACCTCCTTGGCCCATTCCTCTGAGGCAGGACCTTCTGTCTCAGAGACGGGGCACCCTATGGCACCCGCGTCTAGACCTCTGGAAACTCCATGTCTGGTCCCTGGACGGGACGCGGAGGTTCTAGGTGACCTACCGCAAGCGGTAGTCGACACCATCGCTTCCGCCAGAGCCCCCTCTACGAGACGGCTATATGCGTTGAAGTGGAACCTGTTCGTCGACTGGTGCTCTTCTCGCCGAGAAGACCCCCGGAAATGTTCGATCGGATCTGTGCTATCTTTTCTTCAAGACGGGTTGGAGAGAAGGCTGTCTCCCTCCACCCTCAAAGTATATGTTGCCGCCATCGCCGCAAGCCATGACCTCATTAATGGTGAGTCCTTAGGCAAGCATGATCTGATCGTCAGGTTCCTAAGGGGAGCGAGGAGACTAAATCCTCCTCGCCCTTCTTCTATACCCTCTTGGGACTTGACTCTGGTGCTGACCGCACTTCAGAGGGCGCCCTTCGAGCCTTTACAGTCAGTAGAGCTTAAGATCTTGTCTCTAAAGACAATACTCCTGATTGCATTGGCCTCAGTTAAGAGGGTAGGGGACCTGCAGGCATTTTCGGTCGACGAATCGTGCCTGGAATTCGGGCCGGGTGATTCTCAGGTGATCCTGAGACCCCGGCCTGGATATGTGCCCAAGGTTCCCACTACTCCCTTCCGGGACCAAGTGGTGAGCCTGCAAGCGCTGCCTTCGGAGGAGGCAGACCCAGCCCTAGCTTTGCTCTGTCCCGTCCGTGCTCTCCGGACTTACGTGGACAGAACGCAAAGCTTCAGGACCTCAGAGCAGCTCTTCGTCTGTTACGGAGGACAGCAGAAGGGAAAGGCTGTCTCCAAGCAGAGGATGGCCCACTGGATAGTGGATGCCATCGTCTTGGCGTATGAGTCCCAAGACGTGCCCTGCCCGCTCGGGGTTAGAGCGCACTCCACCAGGGGTGTTGCTTCTTCCTGGGCGTTGGCTCGTGGCGCCTCGCTGACAGACATTTGTAGAGCTGCGGGCTGGGCGACACCCAACACGTTCGCTAGGTTTTATAGCCTGCGTGTAGAGCCGGTGGCTTCTCGTGTGCTCGCTTCCCATAGTCAGCTTCACTGAAGTGCCCGTTCTAGTGTCGGCTTGCTGCGCCATTCCCTTCCCCTGGAACGGATACGTGCGCTTATTTTCTCCAGTCGAGTTCCCCAGGATTGGCGAACCCTGTTGAGTCCTCCGCACCCCTCGGCAGTCGGATGTTGCGGAGCGTCCGACGCCAGGTCTGGCACTCGTATGCATTGGTGGAACTTGTGTCAGGCTGGGGTCCGTATGTCGTGACCCCTACGGCGGTCCCATACGTGTATTTCCACGGTACAGCTCCCTACGGCGAGCTCGTGTCTTTCCCTTGGCAGAGTCCTCTGCCGTCTCAGTACGGTGTCGTCCCCCGCCTGCATTAGGCCGGGGCCTCCCCTGGGACTTCGTATGTTGTGCTGCCCACGGCCAGCCCATACGTGTTTCTCCACATGGTAACTCCCTCCGGGCATGATGTGGCTCCCGCAGCGTCCTTCGGGCACGCTTTCCCAGCGTTATCCAATCAAGTCTGCTGAATGGGTCTTGCGGAACAGCAGTATGACTCTCCTAGCGTGAGTCTTCCCGCCCGCTTCAGAACGGGGTCTGAGGGGCTCTCGCTGGGCGCTGGAAGTGGTAGTAACTGTGGCGTTTTCCATAGGGATCCCAATTCGTCGGTTATTACCGACGTACGTCGTAGTGACCGACTGAAAGGGAACGTCTCGGTTACGTATGGTAACCCTCGTTCCCTGAAGGAGGGAACGGAGACGTACGTCCCGTCGCCACAGTTCCTTCCATCACTGCTTGGCCGAGTCACTGGTTCGGCTCCTCAGTGAAAAACGTCAGTGCGGTGCTCTCGCTTCCTGTTTATACCCGCGGCGCGGGGCGGAGCGCGAGATGCAAATCTCGCACGCCAATTGTCATTGGCCTGTTCTTAAGTTCTCGAAGCTGATAGGGGCTCTCTGAAGTGATCCCAATTCGTCGGTTATTACCGACGTACGTCTCCGTTCCCTCCTTCAGGGAACGAGGGTTACCATACGTAACCGAGACGTTTTCCATTCATCATAGTGTTTTACATTGAGCACATCAGTGTTCAACTGGTTCATATAAATGTCGATTCATATGATGGTTTGTGTGTGTCATTTGAAAACAAAATCCCATTTTGAGAAGAAATAACATTGTTTTGAATGTAAAGTTTCATTTTGCAGGAGAATTGAGGGGTTTTGCCCATTGCGTGTGTTTTTTTTGGATGTGTGTGTAGAGTTCTGAGAATATGAGGCATGCTTTCAGAAAATGGGTGTGAACAATTGAGAAAAACTGTAATATCACATGCTCACTGAGGTCATGAATTTGAATTCGGCTACATGACGTTCGCCGATGTGGTTGGCGAGTGAACACTAGTCAGCTGGTGAATGAACGAATCCTGCATGGTGAAGGTTGAGCTTATAAATATTAATTAGGTCACATGACTGTCGCTTCAGTGATAGCTGCAGGTCGGAATAATGGGTGTGCTTAGAGGTAAATTGCTAACACCTAACCCTACCCCACACCCTGACAGACAGCTTCCCAATGATAAAGACCTTTCTCCATGCCCCTAACTTAGAGCCTGTCTCACTATTATTTGCAACTGGACTGTGAAAGAAGAACTGACCAACCATGGATCTAGCAGCTGGGAAGATTTTCTTCTTCTTCTTTTCTTCAAGATCTGTCCCTTGAGACCCACACACAGAGGTATTTGGATCTGGTCCCTTAAGTCCATTTTGATGACACCAGCCTCTGTGTATTTTTCTGGAGACGGGCCTTTGGGGAGCTTCCAGGACTTGGAATGGGTGCCTGTCCACAATGGATCCATCATTGAGAGTGAGGAGAAAGACAGTAGATTAGATTAGATTCAACTTTGTTGTCATTACACAAGTACAAGTACAAGGCAACGAAATGCAGTTTAGGTCTAACCAGAAGTGCAATAGCAGCAAGTGCAGGATATACAATGGATGCGTAAGTGCAGGACATGGATATGTACTGAATATATATAAATATGTATAAATAGAGAGTTGTCTTACTATAAACAGAACTGAATTTACAGGTGAATATGTACAGTGAATAAATATACAGATGGCTATTACTATAAACAGAATTTACAGGTGAATATGTACTATGAATATAATACACAGATGGCTATTACTATAAACAGAATTTTACAGATAGAGGTATACAATAATATGTTAGGCTAATATGAGGAATATAGCAGTGGATTAGGGTAGTGCAATAAATTATGGACAGAGCTATCCGAAAAAACAAAGAAAAAAAAAACAAAGTGTAAAGTGCAGTGTAAAGTGGTTGCATATTACAGTTAGAAGTACGGTGCAAAATGCAAATGTAAACATTGGTACTATAAATACAGTCGGCAGTGCAAATGAGCATAATCCAGTTAAGATATGGTAGTGCAGAATGCATAAGTAAACAGTTGTTACTGTGATAAACAGTCGGTAGTGCAAATAACAAAGTGAAGGTGGATGTGAGGTAGGAGAGTTAGCAGTTTATGAGGGAAGTGGATCAACGGGGGTTTGAGTTCAATAAAGAGACAGCTCTGGGGAAAAAACTGTTCTTAAGTCTGCTGGTCCTGGTCCGGAGGATCCTGAAACGCCTGCCGGAGGGCAGGAGAGAAAACAGTCTGTGTGCTGGGTGAGAGGAGTCCTTGAGGATGCTGCGAGCTCGATGCAGACAGCGTTTCCTCTGGATGTGCTCGATGGCAGGCAGTGGAGTTCCTGTGATGCGCTGGGCAGTTTTCACCACCCGCTGCAGTGCCTTGCGCTCCGCAACAGAGCAGCTCCCATACCATACTGCCACACAGTTGGTCAGGATGCTTTCTATTGCGCAGCGATAGAAGTTCACCAGGATAGCCGAGGAGAGCTGATTCTTCCTCAGTGTCCTCAGGAAGAAGAGGCGCTGGTGAGCCTTCTTGACCAGGCTGGAGGTGTTGGTCGTCCACGACATGTCCGCCGAGATGTGGGTCCCCAGTAAGCCAGCCCCAATCCAAGTGGTTGAAATTCCTGAGTCATTCCAGTGAGAGAAATTCCGAGTCTGTTCCAGTGAGATAAATTCCCAAATCCATTCCAGTGACTGACATTCCCAAGTCTGTTCCAGTGAGATAAATTCCCAAATCCATTCCCAAGTCTGGTCCAGTGAGAGAAATGCCTGAGTCTGATCCAGTGAGATAAATTCCCAAATCCATTCCAGTGACTGACATTCCCAACTCTGTTCCAGTTAGATAAATTCCCAAATTAAGTCTGTTCTAGAAAAAGAAATCCCAGAGTCCGTTGCAGTGAGAGACATCCCTGAGTAAAGTCCAGTGTCGGCTCCAGCCTCTGAGCTCTGTCAGCCAGAGGCCGATCAAGCTCCTCCCAAGGATTTTTTGGGTGGGGGCTATAAGGTCGATCCTCCCTGGTTCCCTATACACTGCCGGTACCTTCCTGGAGACAGGAAGTGTTTCTTTCAGTTCATTGTCAGTTCTGTCATGGGAGAAACGTTTTACCGGTTTTTGTCTCATAATGAAAAGGGTTTGTTTCTAGTCCTTAACTTTTTTTTCTGCTGCACTTAGATCCCATCTCACTAGTCTTTGCAACTGGCTTGTGACCATTAACCCTTTGAGAGCATTATAGATCAGATAGTGTTAAATGTTCTATTAACATTACTGGAAGAACATTTGTTCATAACTTTGAGAACCTTGTCAGAATGTTAGCCAAAGTTCCCTGTTAGCTGGGTTAACATTTTACTCTCAAATGGGTAACTGATCTAGTGTTCTAGTTTTTTGCAGTATATTTCATATATCAACTAGATTGTTCTAGTTTCTACCTGTGTTATGTCTGCATTGACATGTTTGCAGTTAGAAAACCTACAATCCCTTCCACCACTGCATTTGTGTGGGAGTGGTATAACAATAAACAGAACTAAATTGATTAACCTTGCATGTAGGGTACTGTGTATCACATCAATTGTAGATCTTCCATGTATACTGAATCAACCATTCAATAAACAAGAAGCTAATATTGGTTAACTACTTATTTTCAGGTCAGTGTTTGCTTAATTATTAATGTAGCAGCAAGTGATATATAATAATACTTTGCATTTACTCCTGTATTGTCATGTGTCTCTTCATATTTAGTTGTGAAGCCCCCTGACCTGTGGGTCCCTATAATTATTCCAAGCATTCGCTTCACTAACTACAGCCCTGTTGATGGGCATCATGTGGTGTACGGGAACTACATGTTTGAAAGCTAAACCTTTGAAGCAAATGGTTTGACATTTTCTTGATCACATGATCTTTAAAAATGGGCGTTGGCTCATGTATAAATACTACTGCAGATCTTCCTGTCTCTAAGTTCCTGAATTGAGTTAGAGAAGGAAGCACAATTTCAAACAAGGAATATTGTAAGTTAACTTTTCTTTTTGTAGGCCTTATGCATACATACACGAAAATATAGATTTCGTGTTTACACAGACTTTATTTTATCTCTCATTTTTAACAATTGTACTTTCAATCTTTCAGAACTGACGTCTGCCAGGAGGACTCTACTAAAGAGTAGGACTTCTACCCATTGTTATTTTACTTGTTGAATATAATAGCTAATACGACTGTTAGAGCACATCGTACCATTTTTTTAAAAACTATTTTACCACATAACTGAGATGCATTTAGAGAATTTAGAGAAGCATAATTTTGCCTCATATCCTTAGAAAATAAAATCACTATAGCTATTTTTTAAATGTGAATCTTTGTGTTATGTTGTTTTCTAATTTACATTACAGACAAACAATGAACAGTTTACGGACAGAATTTGACAATTTCATCAAGCAAAGTAGTATAATTGAGGATGGTCCACCTGTTCGATACCGTCTAAAACTAAAGACAGATCCTCTTGATCAATCTAAACCATATAGAAAAAAGACCTTTGGTAAAAGAGACAAAAACAAACCCCAAAAAAACATCCTAATGGTGGGAGAAACCGGAGCAGGAAAAACAACCCTGATCAATTCAATGATAAACTACATGTTAGGAGTAAAGAGAGAAGACAAGGTTTGGTTTGAGATCACAGATGACCAGAGTAACGATCGGTCTTCAGTTCACAGTCAGACCTCCAGCATCACTGTTTATGAGTTTTATCTACAAGAGAGTCCAATCCATCTAACAATCATCGACACACCAGGATATGGAGACACTCGTGCCATTGAGAAAGATAAAGAGATCGCCATGAGTTTGCTCAGTTTATGTAAATCTGCAGAAGTGATTCATGAAATAGACACAGTGTGTCTGGGGATCATTGCAACCCAGAATCGACTCTCTGACAGACAAATATACATATTTGATGCTGTTCAGTCTTTATTTGGGAGAGATATTGCTGAAAACATTGTCTTGCTCTTCACACACTCAGATGGAGCTGCTCCTAAAAATGCCCTGGCGGCTGTTAAAGAGGCTGAGATCAAGTGTGCAGTGAATGACAAGAATCAGCCGGTGTATTTCCGGTTCAACAACTGTCAGTCAGACGCCGCTGATGAAGAATATGAAGATGAAGAAGACCGTGAACTGAGGCTGGATCAATCGTGGAAGCGCAGTTTTAGAGGAATGGAAGAATTCTTCAAGTTTCTTGAAACAATAAAACCAAAAACCCTGAAGATGACTCGAGATGTGTTGCAACAACGGAAACATTTGGAGGCAAATATCTCAAATTTACGATTACGAGTTGAAGAGATGGACCTAAAGAAAAATGAGCTGAAACAAACTCAAGAAGCTCTGGAGCAGAACAAGGAATATGTAAAAGAAGACAAGAACTTTGAGTATGAAGTTGTTGTGGCCTACAAAGAGAAGGCTGATATTGATTATTCTCTAGCCAAAAAAGCAACATGTTGCACTGTCTGTGAGGAGAACTGTCATTATCCAGGATGCTGGTGGATCGATGATCTCTCATGGTGCAGTGTGATGAAAGATAATCACTGCAGAGTGTGCACTAATAAATGCCACTACAGCAAACACATCAAAGAAGCAAAAATATATGTAACCAAGACAAAGAAGGGGAAGAAGACATTTGAAGAGTTAAAGAAGGAATATGATGGGAAGATTGGTGGCAGTGAGTTTTTGGTCAAGAAGCTGGAAGAAGAACTGCAAGAATTAGAGATGGAGAAAATAAAGCTGGTGAATGAAGCTTTTCACTGTGTGGAAACTCTGGAGATGATCGCACTCAAGAGTGATTCTGTGCTCACACTTCTACACATTGATTTTCTGATTGAGAAACTGAAGGAAATAAATGATCCTGAAAAGGCAGAAACACTGGAAGACATGAAGAGGAGAGCAGGAGGAGGAAAACAAGCAGCCCTGGAATACGTTACAAGATCACCTAAAATATAAGCAAAAATAATACCTCAGATATTCAAACCCTGATAAAATCCTGAACATGCTTTTGCTTCTTTCCAAAAATGTCCTTCATACGCTGTTATATTATCGTTGGTATCATTGGTATTATCATATCACAGGTGTTTGTATGTTTATACGTTACTTTGGATAAACTGCATCTGATAAATTAAGTGATGTAAAATAGAAAATACTGTATTAATTATTGTAATTCTCTTTCTGGAATACAACACAAATTCAACACAGCAGCATAATGTAAATAGGAAGAAACTATTGAAAATATAACAATAATATTGTAAAAGTAACAAATAGACATTGATTGTTGTTTATCATAAAATAGTCACTAAGAGGAGGTTTGCGGACTGTTAGGAATTGTATTATTAATAGAGGAATATGATAAAACTGTGTATTCTCAAAGTGAAAAATCAAGACGTCTGAATTAGGGCAGTAATGAAAGCTTTTCTTTACTGTGCAGAATCTTTGACTTCAGGTGTGTAATAAAGAAACGGCTCCTACAAAAAGTTTAATTTGCTTCATGTTTCATTTCCATTCAGTTCCAAAAGTTTAAAACCAACATTTATTTGTAGGATTCATGTCTAGTAATGTCATCCACACATACCATGCATCTCACTGCATAACCTGCACTCACAGCCTCTGCTCCATTGTGCATTGAATAATTTATTTTATTTGTAGTGTATTGTTATTTCTTTACACTTTTACAGCACTTCTGTCTATTTTGTCAATTAAGCTTTTTTTTTTTTTTTTAAGGTGCTATTGTTGGTTACCATTTTGTTAAGTTTGTTTTAATCATTTAATCACCTTTTTAACAGCTAAGGCATTGAGCAAGTTTTGTTCAGGTGGTTAACTGACTCTTACGCTTCCATAGCTTAATGTCCCTGTTTCCCCTGGTTTCATTCATTCACTTTTACCCGTGTATGTGTGACTGTGTGAAAATGTTTTTTAAACTGGTTATGTGTTAGTGATTTAGTTAAATCAAACTACTGTGCACATTCACATGAGTGTTGATTCTGTGGTCATTTCTTGCAAAACAAAATCCCTTTAAAAATGCAATCACAACTACATGCTACTGTACCCAGCTCTGTACATTCACATTCTCACTCCCAACTCGTCACAATATTGTGTAGATCAGTACCATGGGATCAGTTACTATGGGATCTCAAAGTGTGGTATGAGCACTACTCAGGCTGCCTCTAGTGGTGGAATCACTAAATTAATTAATGTTTAAACACAATACATTTTAATTTAATCTTTTTTTTACATTTAAGTACAGTACAGTTTTACACATTTAACACATTTTAATCAATATTTAATTATTGTATTTACCTGTATGTAAGCACAGTGCAGCGCTAATGTACAAAAATGTATTTACAATGTTAAAGTGGCTGACAACAATACATATTCTTGTTAAGAGTAAACTGCCTCGTTTTTGAACTGTACAGAGCTGTAGCTGAATAGCTAGGCCTACTACGCTACTGGATCTTAATGTTGGTTCATTTACACTTAGACAAGTTTGAATATTAAGATAAACTCTGTTCTTTACATGAAGATATCATATGACTTCAGAAGACTTGGAATGCAACATGAGTTAATACTTTTATACTTTTTTGGGGGTTTTTTGCAATAAAAACCTGTGTCTGTTCTTTTATTTGCATGTTATGTGTTTTACATTGTTGAGAAGTGGGTAGGTTTAGGGTAGGAGTTGGGTTAGTTGCTCCAAAATATAAAAGTAGCCTATAAATATTCGTAAAATCACGTCTACTTTTACAAATGCAAAGAATTAAATGCTTCTTGATCTGACGCATTGGGCAAACAACTGATATCAATGGAGTACCCTGCGTGCCAAAAATGGCGCTAAAGGGATACCCTGTGCATTAAAAAGTGACAATGAGGGGTCCTGATCATGCGTCAATATGTGACGAGTTGGGAGTGAGAATGTGTTGCAATTACAGGTCTATAGGACTTGATTCATACAAATTCCCATTGGGAACTCATGTTTACATTTGAAAGAGGTTTCAGTCTTGGTCTGGTATTTAATTATTATTGGTATTTAATGGATGTTGCAAGAGGGTCATGGGTAGGGTGACCAAACGTCCTGTTTTCCCAGGCCATGTCCAAGTCCTGTCCTGGCCCTAATATAAAAATGTTCTCTCCATACAGAGGGGGCATACTTTAAATGTATTGAAATTAATAAGGAATCTTTGAGTAAACTTTGAGAATCATTTGAGTATCTCATTGGGCCGAGTGTCCTGGTTTCGGTAATCAAAATATGGTCACCCTAGTCACGGGCGATTCTGTAACCAGATCAGCCCGTAATGATAGTATGTATCATATTTCCTTGAGGTCAGGTACACATCTCTTACTCTTTACTTCAGAGTATTTGATGTTATGTATTGATTATCTTTGAATTGATTATGTAATTGGCATGATACATTTACCTGACTAATAATAAATTGTTACAGTTGTTACAACTCTGGAATTATTAACTCTAGTAGATTATGTCCATAACACCGCAAATCTATGCTCAGGTTAGTAATGGACTAGAGCACAGTTTAGATGAAGCAGAGGGGCACACCTAACACATTGGCATTAGTTACATATACTTAGACTGTAGAGGTTAGTAGATTAAATGGGTCTTCCGTTTAGAGCAACAAAAACTTGTTAGACCAATCTACAACTCCTGATTATTGTAATATTATTCTAATTACGTCTACGTGGGAAACCACTGCGTGATTATGTAAAGTTACCATTAGAGGAAGTTAAGTTGGTCACTTTGCTCTATGGTAATGGGCATGGCCTCTGGTTAGATATAGTCTTGCATTAATTAAGTGTAGGAATTATGGGCGCAGACACAAATGAACATCCCCTTACAAAGCCCAATTCAACTCCAGACCCCAGGAAATCAACCATCTATCACCAGAGAGACGTAAGCTCCATTCTGCCTGGAGATACCACTTAATTACTTCATAGCCTATGAACTTTGACCAAAACTTAGGCAAAGAGAACAAAAGACTCCGTGTGATCACAAGACAAAGAAACAAACCAGACCGCGGTCTTCTCAATAACCGGTAAATGAACTCCACGTGACACAGCTAAAACTCCAAGCAAACTCACAGAAACTGTGTTGCATATGAAAGGCATCAAATCATTGATTATTGGACTTGCATTCAAATAGCCTTCGACGGCATAGTTTGTTAGTGTGTCTACAACCGATACACATGACCATTATGCATGTATATCACTCCCAATTCATGCAATTATGTAACTATTGAACAAGTGAACGAAAAAGCATTGTGCTTGGTATCTTTTCATTTGTTTGTGTATAATCCAACAGATGAGTTGAATGAAATCTTTGTAGAATGGATCATGTTCTTATAGTAAGAAATTTGGTCTAAATTTACTCCCTGCTTAAGAGCAGGAAACTAATTGACCATATAACCTAATTTTATGGGAGGGGTGGAGACACAGTCACCCCCGAACCAAGATGATCCCTAATGGGCTAGAACCCATCCAGGGGATGGGCTAATATTGGAGTTTTAATCTCAGAACACGAACAAAGAGTTCAGTTGAGTTCTGCCCAGTTGAGAGCTGTTCGCTGGGCAGTTCCAGAAGCTGTCCAAAGAGGAGATGATCAGACGATCGTGGCAGACCAAGATCAGAGAAAATGGGTTAAACAACAATTTCATTCGGGCCACCCGAATACTCTCCTCTCACTTTCCTTTCTTTTACTTAAGTTTATTTTCTTTCCGTTAAGTCTCGTGTTCTGTTTAAGGGTTAGTTCACCCAAAAATGAAAATTCTGTCATTAATTACTCACCCTCATGTCGTTCGACACCCGTCAGACCTCCGTTCATCTTCGGAACAGAAATTAAGATATTTTAGTTGAAATCTGATGCCTCTGAAAGTCCTCCATTGGCTCAATGGTACTCTACACTCTCAAGACCCTTAAAAGGTACTAAAGACGTCGATACAAAGTCCATCTCACTACAGTGGTTCTACAATAACTTTATGAATCGGCGACAATAGTTTTTGTGCGCAAAAAAACCCTAAATAACGACTTACATAGTGATGACGATTTCAAAACAAAGCATCATGAAGCTTCGAAGCGTTATGAATCAGTGAGTCGATTCAGCAGTTTGAATCGCCAAATTTCAGCAGTTTGGCGGCTTGACACGCGATCCGAATCATCATTCGGCTCAGTGATTCATAACGTTTCGAAGCTTCATGATGCCGTGTTTTGAAATCGTCATCACTATGTAAGTCGTTATTTAGGGTTTTTTTGCGCACAAAAACTATTCTCGCCGATTCATAAAGTTGTTGTAGAACCACTGTAGTGAGATGGACTTTGTAACGACGTCTTTAGTGTCTTTTAAGGGTCTTGAGAGTGTAGAGTACCATTGAGCCAATGGAGGACTTTCTGAGCCATCAGATTTCAACTAAAATATTTTAATTTCTGTTCCGAAGATGAACGGAGGTCTGACGGGTGTCGAACGACATGAGGGTGAGTAATTAATGACAGAATTTTCATTTTTGGGTGAACTAACCCTTTAAGTTTCACCGCAAAGTTTCTCAACGAGTCTCCAAAAGCACGCTTCAACTTCAAACAATGCCCACAAGACTTCCATCCAGCCGCCAACACGCCACGTGATTGATTTTCCAAGACGTCGATCAAAAGACACGACAAGACCTTCAGCGAATCAAAGACCCGGGAAAACCCCTCTCCAGCCAGGAAAAAGGGAATCCCCACTCAAAGACGACACAAGACACAAACGCAAGTAATACCTCCAGATTCTAACTGAACTGGTGCACTGAGATCAAATTTAATAACCTCGCCTAAGAAACGATAGGAGGGTAAATTAATGATCGATGGTTTCTTCAGGTCATGTGTCATAAATGCATTTATTGCTTGGGATTTCATAATTTCTCTCTCTTAAAACTTATTCTTTCCTCACTTTCTTCCTTTCTGCAACGCGTGTGAATGTGCGAGTGTGTGTGTTTGTGTTAGATATATTAGTTTTATGTGTTAGTAATCATTAAAAATTCCATTTGTATTCAAAGATAACTGTTCTTGTGTTATGTGCTTACGAATTTAATGTCTTGAACTGCCGATATATGTTACCTGGCTGTTAAATAGTGTTTCACTATTGTTCGGATATTAATATCCGCTGCAGAGTTGATATTTACAGCCCATTCAAATGAACGCCGAACGAGTCATTCGCGTGGCCGTAAAATAGACTCTCTCAAAATTCCCTATGAATTCATTAATTTGAGCTAAATAGACCTGTTTCCCTTTAACAGAGTCCCCTTTAAGTTCTTACATATTGGTGGATGAATAAGTTAAGGTGTTTAACATCAATTCTGAATTATTTAGCCTATATGTAATTCGAGTCTCTTTCATTGTAATTCAATTCCCCTTTGAGTTATTATTTGATCTGATTCAACCCTTACATAAGTGAGTTCAGATCAAAGGGGACTGAAGAAAAAATATCCTAGAATGATCAAAGTGGAGCACGGGCGTCTAGGATAGCAGTTAATCGCCTCTGTCTAGTGACCAAGACTGACCGGCCGGTGCGAAACTCGAAGTGTCGAGATCCGGATGAACGGTATAATTTCAACAAAGAGTTAAACAGAATAATCAAATGTGTAGTTAAACTATTATACAAATTACCAAATAACCAACCAAATTTGCCCCGCTGAAAAGACCGAACGCACAGAAACCTTCACCCGCTTATCGGAAGCCGTCATTGGGAAGATTGGGCAGGCCTTACATAATATTATACAAATTTGAGCTAATTTACACTCCATGTCATGGTGTCATGTCATGATATGTTTGCAGTTTGCATTGTAGAAGAAAAAACAACAATACATTTCACTGTGTATGTGTGCGTGTCTGGTAACAATGGACAGAACTGAAACTGTTCAGTAGGCATGTGGGCTGTTCACTTTATCAGCATATCAGCTATAGAATCTTCTTTTTGGAAATTTTGTGTGGTGGAGTGTGTCACAATAATATGCCACATTTTCTCTTCAGCAAAAGCAAATGTGTTAGTGAAACTACCACTCTTGTCATCACTTACTGACCGTGAAAGCTGCAGAAAAATCAGTGAAAAATCCCACCACTAATACACAGACCGACAGACAAGAGGAGTGATACAAACAGTGAAAATACCCAGTGGAGTTGGACTTAATGCCAAAACTCTTGAGTACAATCTTTTCATTAAAGGTATGTTCTAAAAGTCCCCGAAATGTGATAAATAATAATATTTTGCATTAATCCTAAAACTTATGTTTCTCTGTTCTGTTTGTCCTGTCAAAAAATTAAAGTAGTAATTGTTGTGGCAAAGGAACTGCACACCCCTAGAATCGTTCCCACATTTTATTGTCGGCTACTCCTGTATATGTGGATCATGTTGTGTAACACATTAGCAATGAATTCAATGTGGAAAATGCATGCTTGAAACCTCAACCTCTGACCATTTTCTGGAAAAACTATAAATGAGAAAACTAATGATTTAAAGCTTTCTTGTAAAAAAATCTCACGTGATTTCAAAAGGGAGAGGAGGAGGGAGGGGGAGGTGTTGTCTCATGTTTAAATAAATACTACTGCAGATCTTCCTGTGTGATCGAGTCAAGGAAGCACTGTTACAAACAGGTAATACTATAAATCAGTATTGTTCTGACTACAAGATTGTTCACTGTTTTAGTTATGTCTTTCTGTACTGATGCCTGTTGTGACAGATACATATAATGTATAATGTTTTACTTTATTTAGCAACAAATTGTTTGGTAACCTGTGGGATTCTCGACTCCGAAAGCAGTCATGGCATATTCTGAACGGTAGGACTGAGAGTCACTGTCATTGTAGACTTGTTAATTCACCTTATTTTGCAATGTGGAAGTGAGCTATACACACTCTAAAAACGCCAATTAATAAAATGTTGGAAGAGCAAAAAAATATATGTTGAACTAATTTTCTTTCTTGTGCTTAGTTAAGATGACATATTATATTAAGTCTGCAGAAATATATTTGAAAAACATTCAATTAATTGATATTTTCAAATCCAGTTAACATTTAGAATTGCAAATGTTGACTGGACTAAAAAACGCAAATCCAGTCAATATTTTATAAAAGTAGGCTATTAAGGCCAACACAATATTTTACACACAATAGCTATTTTACTATGGAAAATATATTTTTGTTTGTGCTGTTGAAATGGGCTGTTAGAAATATTTGATAATATATCAAAACAACATTTGTGAAATTAGATGTATTTTTGATGTTTTGTTTATGATGGTAGGCTTATCTGCATTATGATGAGAAGATGGAAAACACTTTACACTTCTATATACATATTTAATATAAATATATAGTTAATTAACATATGTAGTTAATTTTTTTATTTAATCTGCCTAATTTTAATGAATAAATACGTACAAGAGCTCATTTGACTTCTTGGAAGGATCTGTAGGCCATGGGCGGATCTACAGGGGGGCAAGGGGGGGCAGGTGCCCCCCCACTCTAGAGCCTTGCCCCCCCAGCTGCCCCCCTAACTTTGATGATCCAAAAACTGTACTTGTAAAAACAACCCGCCAGTATGTCCAATACATTTACCAAAAGTAAACCATTTTTTTTTTTTTTTAAATGTATTAAAATTAAAATTAAAATAAATAAAATACCCCTCCCCCCGCCCCTCAAATACTATACGTCCCTGATTCAAACGTGCAGAGCGGCGTTCGCTGAGTCTGGCTCACACACAGCGAGTCTGCTGCAGTGCGGTGGCCCTACAACCCGGAGAGAGAGAGACTGAGCTGCCCCAGAGCCCCTGAAGGCGAAGTGAGTTTCCCCAGGTGTAGTTTAAACACACGTTTAACTTAAAATTACATTTGTAATGAATGTATTGTATGCTAAAGACGATTCAGCAGCGTTAGCCAAAACCAGCGGTTGTGATTCGTAAGAGCACTCTTCCCTTTGATTAGCCTAATTTTGATTTTAGTAAAGACAAGAACAGCTTAATAAAAAATATAAAAATATTGTATCCATAACTGCCAAATCTCACCCATTCACCGTGAGACACACGCAATTGACACTTTTCACGCTCTCACGCACAGAAAAATCGCGAAGCAAAGAGGACACGGAGACCGACAGACAAGACAGAGCAGTTACTTATGATATTAAAAAAAATCTCAGCTCTCAGATTCTGTCACTTTTATTACGAAATTCAAACAATAAATGCCGTTTTGGCGCTTGTAAATGTTACGTGACAGATCCCTAGCTGCACGTGGACCGATCATCTCTAGCTAATAGTAAATAAACACGGATGAACAATGTTGAAAGAAACAGTAGCCTAAAACTTACCTAAATGTATATTCCTCATACATAATATCGACCAATCAATCTAACAAATGGGTCAATAAAACAACTGGAGAACAATTATGTCACTTAACATTTACCTCAGGAAAGCCATTTAATGATTATGATTTAATGATTTAGCCATTTAGGCTATAGCACATTAGTTGGCTAGAAATGTGCTATAGTCGAGAGTATTTTGCTAAATATGTGTAGTGTACCATTACATATTTATTATATTTTATTTATATAATTAAATAAAGTTGTTGTTATTATAATAAAAAAACGCATTATATGTAATTTGAGTTATTTTGAACCTTAAATAACACTGTCAGCTGATAGGGCTCTCTGTATGTTTACAGCATTAGGTGAGTTGTTTTTTCTTGAGATTAGGTACATCTTGTGTGCCTAATTTTTATCCAAATGAGTCAATATTAAATCAAATCACAATAATTTAATTGAATTGAAATAACAAAAAAGCGTAGCTTACCAGAAATTGTACCATGTATTGGACACAATTATGGTACTTTTTTATATTTTCATTTTGCTTTTTATACTGTTTTGTTTTGTTTGAACACTGGGCTTATTCCTGTTGTGAATTAAAAACCTTTGTAGTGTGTAAGGGCATGATTAAACAATAAGTACTGTAGTTTAAAAGTGGTTTTGTGTTTGTTTTGTTAAAGCAATTCACATATAGGGATTTCCATGTACCGTCTACCCCTGCCACCCTGCCAAGACCTCTTGCCACCCCTTTGCCCCCCCATGTAAAATTGTCTAGATCCGCCACTGCTGTAGGCCTATTGCTCGTTTGACTTCGCGGAAGGATTGTTACAGATCAAAGGACCAGGGTTGCCATATTGGGCGGTTTCGCAATCTATTTTGCGGGCAAAAATGGGTTTGGGCGGGTGGATAAAAATTGGGCTGGTTTTGGATCAGTTCGGCGGGTTTTTTGTAGCTGAGACACCGGCACTTCAGATCCTTCTTCCTGCGACCCTCTGTTCAGCAGGCAGCAGTCTCACTCACTCACTCACACACACACACACACACACACACACTACAGCTCTGGGCTGGCTGAAGTGCCCTGACGTAAACTCACAACAGACGAGCTCCCACTACCTTCAGCTCATATCGGTTCGTGGAATAAAGGCTATAGCTTTATGATATTAGGCCTAATTGTTTAAAATCACAGGTGTTAAACTCAAGTTTGCTATTATATTTAACGTATGAAAATATTTTTTTGTGTAGAGATGGCCCGCCATGCGCCAACGTTCTGCTTCTGCAAAGAGCGCACTGACACGTTCTATATGTTCAACGCGATTTTCATGTATTCTAATGTTATTCATGAAATATGCATGTTTCATGTGGCTATTTGAAATAATTGAAATGTTAAAGTGGGTTATTTTGTATGTCCATATATCCACTCAATGTTTTCAGGCTGCTTTTGTTCCAAGCGAGTTTTATTGACAATAAACTGACTCATTGATCGCCTAAGTTGATCGCATTATTTTCCGTAACATAAGCTTATAGTTTAATAGGCTATAATGGTCGACTGGGGACGCTTTTGCGTCCATTCCATTTTCCTTTTTTAAACCAGAAATGAAATATGGAAACGCGGTTTCTTCTTTTTTTATTTTAACACTGATTAAAAGAATGAGCAGATACAAGGTAATTTTCCTAATACCTTATTATTATTTTTATTAAAAATAATATAAATTATTTATAACTTTTTTTATTTTTTAGGTGTAAATAAGCTCAATTTAATTTCTAGGGTTTATATAGGCTAGTCGATAAATTGGTAATTGGTAAAGCTTGTTAATGATTTGTATTTAAACGAGAAACAAGCCCAAAAAAAAAGGGCGGTTTTTGGCGAAGTTTTGGGCTGGAAAACCCTGCTGGCATCTGGCAACCCTGCAAAGGACTTCGCGCAGTTCGCGGGTTTCTTTCACCAGGAGACAGCACATCAGCAGCAATTTTGAGGGTGCAGTTCACGCGTCAGGTAAGTGGTAATGATTCAATTGCAGACATAATGTGTTGATAAAAGTGTAAACTATATTTAATGTTATTTGTGTGGATATTTAACGTTAGAAGTGTTTTGTAAGTTATATATCCAAGGGAAATAGGGATATTTTAGTGATGTCTATGTCAAGTTCACTCGTCACCGAATAAATGTTCATATAAAACTAACGTTAACGTTAATTATTTTATGTAAAACGTACAAAGTTGAACATATTCGATGTTTTAGTATTTATCAGCGTTTTATGAGGTAACGTTAACGATATGTCCCATGTCAATGAGAGCGAACGTCTACGTCGCCACACCCCCACCAGAAGCCTTCGTTCAGCTAAGGAGCGAATGCTTGTGGTACCATCACAGAGAGGCAAAAAATCCCTCTCCAGAACATTCTCATTCAATGTTCCCAGCTAGTGGAATGATCTGCCCACCGCCATCCGAAATGCGGATTCATTGACAACATTCAAAAGTCAACTAAAAAAAAAAAAAAAAAAAAAAAAAAACTTTCCTTTCCTCTTTTCCTCCTCTTTCCCGCCCTACTCTAGCCTGTGCTACACTGAGAAATGTACACGGACCAAGTATTTCAGGCACTTGTTGCGCTCACTCGACTCTTCACGACCAATCGCTTATTGTACCCCCAAGTTGTAAGTCGCTTTGGATAAAAGCGTCTGCTAAATGCATAAATGTAATGTAATGTAATGAACGTTATTTAAGCCGCGTTTCCACCAGCAGCCGCGCGCAGTCCTACATCACCGGACTAATTTGCCTAATCTTCCCGGTACTTTAGACCGCAGTGGAAACGCAGACAGTAGCAGGTCTGGGGGGGAAAAGTTCCTGTAAAAAATGTTCCTGGTACAAATTGTTCCGGGTAATTTCGGTGGAAACGCGGCTCAAGTCTTACCACCGAAAGTTCCCTAACTTTGAAAAAGTACTACCCCTAGTTCGGAGGGGGAAATATTTACCCGGAACTTCATTTAGACCCTGGTTCCTGCGGTGCATAATTTATGTAAAGTACCTTATTCACAAGAGTGCTTAATAAACAAAAACCTGCATTTTATATTATATTTTATATGGGTAAAATGACCATTTTGCTGATTCTTCAAGGTGCTTGTGAACACTTGACCACAACTAGTTACATTTGTGTTAACCTGTGTATTTCTATTTCTTTTATCTAACATGCTTCAAACCAGAGAGGCCATGATATTGAAACACTGACCAGAGGGATGCAAATTGGTCTCCTTGAGACAGTGATTGAAGCTGGAGGCCTAGATTCAGCGTTGGATGTGGCTGTAGTGGTGGAGGAAAAAGTGATCCTGAACAACCTGGCGGATATTCCGACTGCCTTTGGTGTTCTTTTTGGATTGATGTATGTCCTGTACATTGACTATCCCAAACAGTGGAAGTACCTGTTTGAAGCTGTGCAGAAAGTCTTTCTGGGAGTTGATTGTGAAGTGTTCTGCTCGGGTGCAGTCACTGAGAACCAGATTGCTCCAGATGTAAAAAAAAATAATTAGAATATTTATTATTATAACATGTTTAGAAGGCATAGGAAGTTTATGGATTGTTATAATGCCAAATAATATTCAGTTGTTTGTTTAATGTTGTTTTTGATTACTTTTGATAAAATAGTCGACATGTTTTTTTTTTTTATTTCATGTTTTTTAATGTATTGCAATATCAAACTAACTTTCTACCATTTTACTAGAGTTTATTATTTAATATTTTATTTATTGTTCTCAGTTCATGAAATATTAGTAAATGTTTAGAGATGAATTTAATTGTTGTAATGAAAATGAATTGTTTGTATGATAAATGTTATAAATGCAGATGATACAATGTATATTCATTTGTTTTTGTTGCCCTCGCTATACAATTTTTTTAATATGTATTGCAATATCAAACTAACTTTCTACCATTTTTCTATTTTATTTATTGTTCTCAGTTTATGAAATATTGGTAAATGTTTAGAGATGAATTTTGTTGTTGTAATGAAAATGAATTGTTTGTATGATAAATGTTATAAATGCAGATGATACAATGTGTTTTCAATTGTTTTTGTTGCCCTCGCTATAACATTTTGTAACTAGTTCCACAGCAATTTCTAGTAATGATTAAAACAATTTAAAAATGATGAAACCCCTAATTAAAACGTTTTAGTTGAATTAATTATGAAACAATTTGAATAAACGTACATTTTAATGTTGAAGTCAAGTTTAAGCCAACTAAAAAATATTAATTCAAGTAACTTTAAAAATAATTGAGTAAACATACATTTTAATGTTGAAGTCAAGTTTGAGCCAATGAAAAATTATTAATTCAGGTAACAATTTGTAGCATGAAATTGAGTGAACGTAAAAAATCTGTGGAACTAGTTACTAAATAATAATTTGTTGAAAGCACTTGAAATTTTTTACAGTGCATAATAATTAGAAGATGCAGTAAATGATCAAACTATTTGCACTACAAAACTATGGAGGACCAAATTACTCAAAATGAAATAATTAAATAAATAATTAATTCAATAAAATAATTATATGTACCAGTTTATTCTGAAATAATTAAATAATTAATTAAATAAATAATTAATGCATTTGATAATTAATTGAATTAATTAAAAGCCGTTTTTCATAATAATATGCAGCATTTACGAATGACACCTATTTGACGAATCATGCATTTCCAAAGCACGATTTGCCCAAATATTTTTTTCATAATAATAGAGGACATTTCACAAATGCCAATTAACAGGCAGGGGGCGGTGCTTGGCGCTGATTGGTTTGAAGTTGAAGAGTCAGGAACGCCGTTTCTGGTTCCAATCGTGCTTTGGAAATGCATGATTCGTCCAATAGGCGTCATTTGTAAATGCTGCCTATTATTATGAGAAACGGCTTTTTGAAAAAGCACATTTAATAATGAAAAAATGTATTTTTAAACATAATAGTGTGTGTGAGGAAGAGGTCATTGTGAAATATATTAAAGATAGGGTAGGTAGGATTTGGTTAAAAAACTTTTTTTCCAAATTTGTTTAAACTTTCTTTATATATCAATACATAATTAAAATGTAAGTACTCAGAAAAAGAAAGTATAAAAATGGAGTGTCTGTAGACCTCTCACGACTGTTTTAAAGACAGCTCATTATTTCCATTCACTCCACCTTCTCCCTTCTGGGCTCTTTCCAAAGCCACGCCCACAAAACACATGAACACGCTACGCCCACCACGATCAGCTCAGCTGGAAGACGCATTATTTACCTGAGACGAGGGGAGAAGAAGTGCATGTAGTGACATCATGTCAGAATCACATGTAATAAAAAATCTAACTTTATCATTATGAATATAAACAAATAAGATGTCTTTTAGTACTCACTATCAAGCTAGAATAACGATACTGGTAAAGTTTAAAATACACACACAACACAGTGTCTACAAGTCGACACACACAGATACAAGATAAAAACATCAACATAAACATTGGTAGAGTATATAAAAACAAACCAAGGGCCGAAATAAACGTGCAGGTAAAGTTCCCGGTGAACATGGTAAAAGAGTTGAGGGTAGTAAAGCTAACTTATTTCTAAAAAAAGTTCCTGGATGCGGTGTACTAGCTTTTACACATGCATTTTGTTATCTAAAGTTACATTTTGCGAAATTCAACATGACAGCGATCAACTTGAGCTAAGCATATTGAGTATTTATCATCTCTACTAATGGATCGCTAATGGTGCGTTCACACCGGACGCGATTCGCGCGAGTGATTTACATGTTAAGTCAATGCAGAGACGCGAAATGGCATTCTGCGGCGCGATTCGCGCGAATGAGGCGGCGAGATTCGCGCGATTCGCGCGATTGAGGCGGCGCGAAGGACGCGAATTGAGCGTTTTGAACGCGCGATTCGCGCGAAACGCTCAAGTTGAAAAATCTGAACGGATATTTCGCGCCGCGTTAACCAATCAGGAGCTTGCTCTAGTAGTGACAACAATGAGGAGAAAATCTGTATATTAATATCTGGTTCAGACAATATGATTATCACTGTGATAACATTAAATGACATGAAACACAACCCAGTCTTTTTTTGTTAAATGCAAGTTTATGTATGATCAATAATACAAAAGTATAAGTAATGTATAACAAGCTATACATGAAATAAAGCAAACAATGCAGTCAAACATTCAAAGTCAGTGCTAGTAGGCTAACGTTACAACTGCAACGTACAGTTATAGCCTAAAAATATAAAGTAATGAAACTTATCTTTGCCCTCAGCCTAAACGATTTGCCAGGGAACAAATTATAGATCCATGAGACCAAAGATCGGCCGTTACAAGACGAATTATAGCTCGAGACACCACAGAGACATCAGAGCCAGCGGCAGACGGCAGAAGGACTGGCCGAGGAAAGGTTGCCCTCGCCGGCTTTCACGTGCGCTGAGCGCGCTGTCCGCTGGAGCTCACAGCTCCGACAACGGCAGATAAAATGTTCAAATAGGCACTGTTTATGTAAATAAACCACAGATTTGAGCTTTAAACAACTACATTATCGACTGAAAAAGTCTTAAAACTACGTTTTGTCACACATTAACAGTAGATATGAACAAAAAAAAGACATGTAAACACAGCCCATGTCAGCCATTTCTCAACGAGACGAGCTGCTGGCGGAAGCCCCGCCCATGACGCGAATTCGCATCTAATTTCACGCGCGATTCGCGCGAGTAAACTCAAAAAGTACACGCGTCCACCTTCGCGCGATAAGCGCGAATTATTTGCGCGAATCGCGTCCTGTGTGAACGCCACATAAGTGTATAACATTGTAACTTTATGCTAAGTAATGTTATGTTAGCTATATTAGGCAGCTACGTGTGCTAGTGAGACATGCTTCATGAAAACATAAACCAAAAAAATGTATAATCAAAATGAAAGATTACCTGTCCAGCAGAAATACAGCCTCTTGAACTCCTCAAATCAAACGGGTGCGCCAGGGTTGCCAGGTTTTCACAACAAAATCCGCCCAAATTGCTACTCAAAACTAGCCCAAAACAAGCCCAATCGTGTTTCTCCGGTAAATATCGTGTTTGGGGGGTAAAATATGTGTCTTTTTGGTAGGGCTGCCTGCTAAAATTCGCAAATCCCGGGGCAAAATATCACATAATTGTGGTCGCTTCAACCCGCGCCAAAAACAGCCGCGGCAACAGTGAAGAAGTAGCCCGACTTGGCAACACTGGGGTGCATGTGGGCAGATCCTGGAGCAAAAGCGGTGGTAGCCATGGTAGCGAGAGAGAGTGACAGGCGCCCAAACCAATCACATGTTTCGGCCCGAACGAAAATAATGAGCGGTGTTTATTGCAGATTAAAAAGTCTAGAGTCACTCGATTTTTATACTCTCTTTTTCAGAGTACTTAAATTTTAATTATGTATTGACATATAAAGAAAGTTTAAACAAATTTGGACAAAAGTGTTTTAGATCATTCTTACCTATACCCTACCTTTAAACAATAAATGCTGTGTTTTCATGTAATTTTACAAAATAAATAGATACATTTATTTATTTAATAATTTAATTGATAATTAATTACATTAATTTGTTAATTATTAAATTAATTATTAAATTATTTCAAAATAAACTGGTATATTTAATTGTTGTTTTACTGAATTAATTATTTATTTAATTATTTCATTTTGAGTAATTTGGTCCTCCATACAAAGCAGTGTGTGTTAATAATTATGACAGTACATTAAAATAATATGATAAGAAATACAGCATTTACTATTTCAAGCAATATAACCAGCTGTTTTGTATAGAGCTAAAAATAACCCGACGTAGATGACACTACAGCCTCACACATTCAAGTTATGCGCTCTTACGTTAAAATTAAAAGGATGTTAGAACACATTTGACCAATTAACAATGATTTTTGTTGTTATTCAGAATTCTAAATATTAATGGAACAATGGTCAACGTGTGGCTAGGAGGTCGGCTTACTGGGACTCGACAAGATCTCTTTATTTTCCTTAAAGTCACAAAACAAAATGTGTGCACAGCACACCAACATGAACATAAAATAAAATCTCTCTTTCTCTTCGTTGGAGGCAGTTCCTCTCTGCTCGTACGAGTCCCAGTGGGTCCTCACTTCCTGGTGGTGGCTAATATCCACAGTTAACATTATTATTAAAATATAGTTGCATAGAGTAAGGCCCTGTCCACACAAACATGGTGGTTTTCAAAACCGCAGCTTTTTCTACGCGGTTTGGCTGTTCGTCCACGTGCAAATACAGTATCTGGTTACTGAACCCGGACTTTTTTGAAAACTCAGGCCAGGGTGAAGATTTTGTGAAGAAACTCTGGTTCCAGCGCTGTCGTGTAGATGGTGAAACTGGAGATTTCGGCTTGTTAAGTCGAAGTGTGCACCATTCTCTCCTTTGTTTGACGTCAGATTGTGCGCCGTTATCTCTTTTATTTACTTGAGTGGAGTCTATGCAATGGCGGACGTAGCTTTTAATAACTCTGCTAACAGCACTTATCACATGCAGACAGATACATGCGCAGTTATCTCATTGTATTGCAGAACAGAGGCGCCAGAATGCAATAATACAACATAGTAAGGCAAGTGTGTGAAGCTTCAGTCCACTTGAGCCCTGCCCCTGTGTATCAGGGGCGCCGCTAGCAATTTTGGGCCCAATGAAAGAATATGATGTTGGGCCCTCTACCGCACCAACCTAGCTATCCCAAATCTTTGTCTGCAATTTAATAATACTGACCAATTAAGCTCCGCTCGCTCAACCCAGAATGCCCCAATTGGCTGATGAAACTTTTATCTTGATTAAAATTAAGATAAAATTTATACAAAACGAAATTTACTTTAAAGAAAGACTTTCTACAAAACAAAACTAAATGAAGTGCTCACAATCATGTCTGACCCACTCCATGTCTCCTGGCATTGCGCATCTTATGTGTCCAATCTCAGGCTGTTCACTTTTCACAATCAACATAGATTGACAACATACATAGACATAAAAAAATAGCATGATATTTAAACAAATATAAAACTAAATACCTTTTCTTAATGGTTACAAGAAGTATATTAGCCTACAGTACAGAGAAATTTCATGTCAGAGTGGGATTTGAGCGAATGTCGTTTTACCTGTGAGCGTGAGCGGTTGCTGGATTTT
This sequence comes from Gobio occitaniae, assembly GCA_033150135.1. NCBI lineage: Eukaryota > Metazoa > Chordata > Actinopteri > Cypriniformes > Gobionidae > Gobio > Gobio occitaniae. Next base: position 107,989 of record JARQWZ010003964.1, read on the forward strand.
GCCGGAAATGCAGAAATAAGCCATCATTTTGTTATATTTGTAACTCTTTGGTAGATTATACATTTATAATTTCTATTACATTACTACTAGTACTATTACTACTAATAAAACCAATCTCTGGGGGCCCCTAAAGTGCGTGGGCCCTTAGAATCGTCCTAACTTTCCCCCCCTTAGCGGCGCCCCTGTTGTGTTTACAGGGAGTGCAGAATTATTAGGCACGTTTTCTTTTACAGATAAATTGAGCCAAAAAAGAGATTTAACTCAGTATAAACTCAGTCTCTGAGATCCTGACACCTTGCACTTCTGGAGACTCCAGGTCGGTTGCAGCTTTGGAAAATGGTGGCGCTGGAGACTAAAGGGTTCCTGATGGTTTCACCCTTAATTCTTCACCTTAATTCTTAATTCTTTTGCAGTTAACAGGTGTCTTTTCTTCACCACCTGTTTTTGTCAGATCCTGCTGACCCAACGAGCATTTCACTGTCCAATGGTCACGCCTTAACTGCAATGTCTAGTATTGCATTAGTATTGCATCCTTCTCATGGGCATTTAATACTTTTTGACTTTTCAGTCTGAGTTAAATCTCTTTTTTGGCTCAATTTATCTGTAAAAGAAAACATGCCTAATAATTCTGCACACCTGAATATAAGGTGTTTTTCATTTCCAGCCTTCATGAACAATTATATATCACTTATACATTATTAAATACTAAATCAATAGTAGTTATTAGGATTACTGTGGTTTGGAATTGGTCAAATGTGCCTGGAAAAAAAATATGATCAGAAAATCAACGTGCCTAATAATTCTGCACTCCCTGTAAACAGTAACCTGTCACTGAGTCCAAAGTTAACTTTGCAGAAGGGTTTCACTGAGCCCATGGCATCCCATTGGTGCCGTGGATGGGACCCATGTGTAAATCAGGCAGCCAATCATACACTGTAAAAAATTATTGTGATCTTAACGGTATTTTACTGTAAAAATGCTATGGTGAAAAACAATTAATTGGTTAACAGAAAGTTTCCGCACTATATACGGTGAATAACTGTAATAGATCTAACCTTACATTTCATTTCATTTTACAGTAAAATATCGTTAAATTTACAGTTTTTGGAAGTGAAAAAGAACAAGTCATTGTGTAATTTACAGTGAAAACCCGTAAATTGACATTCCCAGAATTCCCTGCGTGACACTTCGCATTTGATGTATTTTCATTGCAATAACTGTTTCTTCTTTGTTTTTTCTAATCAGTTATGTACATTATGGTTTTATGTTACATCTGATGTTGCTAAATTAATGTTTATTGCATTTTTTTTTTATTTCATGTGTTTTACCATGATGGTGTTTAGTGTTTGTGTGAATGACACTGAGCACCTTCTATATATTAGTATTGTCCTCTTTAAAGCTGCTTGTGAGGAGCTTTGATTCATCACATCACTGTGATTGGTGGTTGTCAGTATATAACAAAGGTACATAACATATATTAGTATTTCAATAGGTGGGTAATTTAACATTATTTCAGTTAATGGAATATGTTTTTTTTACCGTAAATTGTTTACAGTGTAAACAAAATCATTATAATATAAACCTTTAAAATTATACGGTTTTGAACTGTAAAATAAAACATTTTTTAACTGTAATTATTACATTATAAACCTTTAAATTATATGGTGCTGTCCCTAAAAACCTAAAACGTTACTGCCGTATTTTTTACAGTAAAGTTCTGGCAACCACAGCTGCCAGTTTTTTACCGTAAATTTTACAGGGATTTTTTTTTACAGTGTAGCGTGGTTTTGCGTTTTCATGTGGACAGAGATTTTTTTTTAAACCACGCTTGTGTGGACGCAATTGTTTTTTAAAACGGAGGGAAACTCTTGTTATAAAAATACCCGTGGACGTGTGGACTAGGCCTAATTCACAATATTTCCAACCAAACACACAGTTGAACTCATAAGATGCATTCCAGTTGTATGTCATGTCTGAAATTCTAGAAATATACTTGTCTTTGAAAACACAAAATTAATTTTAAGATTTATTCTGATGATGTAAGTAATTTATTGATGTAATTAATATAATTATTACTATTTATTTATTTTTTACATCTCTAATTGTATGTCATTGTGTTATGTTGTTTTCTGCTTTATATTACAGACAAAATATTGTCAGTTTAGGACCAAAATTGCACAAAACTGATGATATCATCAAGCAAAGTAGTGTAATTGAGGAGGGGACTCCAACTCGATACCATCTGAAGCTGAGGACAGAGTCTCATGATCCATCTAAACCATATAGAAAAATTACCTTCGGTGAGAGAGATGAAAACAAACCCCATAAAACCATTCTGATGGTGGGAGAAACAGGAACAGGAAAAACAACCCTGATCAATGTGATGATCAACCACATGTTAGGAGTAAAGAGAGAAGACAAGGTTTGGTTTGAGATCACAGATGACCAGAGTGATGATCGATCTTCTGTTCAGAGTCAGACCTCCAGCATCACTGTTTATGGGTTTTATCCACAAGAGAGTCCAATCCATCTAACAATCATCGACACACCAGGATATGGAGACACACAAGATATTGAGAAAGATGAAGACATCGCTGAGAGTTTGCTTAGTTTAAGTAAATCTAAAGAAGGGGTTCATGTAATAGATGCGGTGTGTCTGGTGATTAAAGCAACTGTAAATCGACTCTGTAAAAGACAACAATACATATTTGATGCTGTTCAGTCTTTATTTGGAAAAGATACTGCTGAAAACATTGTGTTGCTCTTCACACACTCAGATGGAGCTCCTCTTAAAAATGTCCTGACGGCTGTTAAAGAGGCTAAAGTCAAGTGTGCAGTGAATGAGCAGAATCAGCCGGTGTTTTTCCTGTTTAACAATCGCCAGTCAGACGCCGCTGATGAAGATGAGGAAGCAATCCAGAAACAATCATGGGATCTTAGTTTTAGAGGAATTACAAGATTTTTCAAATTTCTTGACAAAATGAAATCAAAATCCCTGAAGATGACTCGAGATGTGTTGCAACAAAGTCAGCGGATGAAGGAAAATATCTCTAATCTACAGGCACATGTTAAAATGACTAAAGTAAAGCAAAATGAGCTGAAACAAGCTCAAGATAAGGAGGAATATATCGAGAAGAATAAGAACTTTGAGTATGAAGTGCCCTACAAAGAAAGGGTTGATATTGATTATTCTATAGCCTATAAGGCCACGTGCTGCAGCGTCTGTAAGGAGAACTGTCATTATCCAGGATGCTGGTGGTTCGGAGATCCCTCATGGTGCAGTGTGATGAAAGATGAGCACTGCAGAGTGTGCACTAATAAATGCCACTACAGCAAACACGTCAAAGAAGCAAAAATATATGTAACCAAGACAAAGAAGGAGAAGAGGACATATGAACTTTTAAAAAAAAAATATGATGACAAAATTAGCAAAGTTGTGTCTTTGGTCAAGAAGCTGGAACATGAATTGCGAGAATTAGAGAAAGAGAAAAAAAAGCTGCTGAATGAAGCTTTTCACTGTGTGGAAAAACTGGAGATGATCTCACTCAACACTGTTTCTCTGAACACACTTCATCACATTGATGATCTGATTGAGAAGCTGAAGGAAATAAATGAGCCCAAAAAAGCCAAAACACTGGAAGACATCAAGAAGAGAGCAGGAGACAAATGTGAAGCTCTGGCAAACATAAGATTATTTAAATTATATTTTTGAATGCAAAATACCAATTCTGAGGACACACGTTGAGTTGGTTGTGAAAAGCATGTCTGGAAGCTCACCTGCACCAAACTAACATAAACCAGCATGCTGCCCTAAGCTGGTCTTCATAGAAAACTCAGAAACATGATCCTGAAAATGTTTCAACTGCTTCTTTAAACACTGCGTCTTTCAGTGTGATGTCAAATCTATATTATCATTGACTGTAATGTCAATATTTTTGTTAATATAAAGTTACAATCTGTTTTTCTCCTTTGTAAGTTGTTGTTTTTGAGTTGATAAATTAACAAATAAAAAATATTTTCAAAATGGTTATTGTAGTTTTTTAAATACAACATGACAGCAGCATAATGTAGACAGTTTCTGCAATAGGATACTATTGAATATATAGCAAAGATATTGTAAAAGCATATATTTATGGCTGCTTTATTTCACACATACACTTAAATAACTGTTGTGTGAACAATATATCATTATTTTTACATGCACATGTTTAATCTTCTTTTTCTCCTGTTTCTCCTGCAACTTCCATGAATTGTCTCAGACATTAATGACTAGTTCTGAACAATACGGAAAAAGATGAGCTGTTTTAAATGCATGTTTCTAAAGCGCACGACAATAATTAAACAACTGACATGGCTTGAGCTACAGGTTAAAGTTCATGAAGCTTTGCAAAACATGTTTATTTTTGGAGGTGCACTGTCTCTTTAAGAGTGCTGTACCTGTTCATATCACATGCTCACTTGGGTCATGAATATTAATTAGAATGCATGACGTTCGCAGATGTGGTTGGCGAGTGAACGCAAGAGAGCTCATGAATATTAAGTAGGGCACATGACTGTCTCTCCAGGAAGTTTCTGTTAGCGTCCTCATTAATATTCATGAGGTAAGCCTTCGCTACTGTAGCGTTCGATGGCGGGATGTTTGTGATCTGAATGGCTGAAGTAGCAGATTCGTGTTTTCTAGGGTTTGATTTCAGCACGCAACAGGTAGAAACACACACACGCACACGCTTTTAATGAAGAGGGGTGTTTATAAACACACATGTCAGTGTCTATATTGCATTGTAAGAGATGTTGTAACTTGTACTGGAGAAATAATTGCATGATGTTTTTATGAGACAGTCATTTACGAAAAGCTGTGATGTATTTACCATGATATGTACGAGATACTTAAAGTTATTTTTAAAAGATACCACAGTAATACTATAGTAGCCTACATATGCACAAAAAAACATTAAAGTACCATTGTTCTGTACTGTGATACAAGACACATTCAGACAATCATAATGAATATGCTTATAAAGAGCTTTAAATGCACATTTAGTTGTATTATCTGTGTGTAATCAATGCACAAACACTGAGATGAATGGTCAGTCAGTGGCTCTTCAATGACCTTTGGTCTCTGTGGTTATATATTTGTGTTGACCCACTGATCAGGATGAGAGATCACCTAGTGATTTGACAACAAAAAGCATTAAAGGCACAATATGTAAGATTTTGGATTGAAATATCCAAAAACCACTAGAACAGTGTTATATATTTTGTTGACTTGTGTACATTATCCCAAATGTTTCCAACAATGTTTAAATCTAGAGAAATAAGCTATTTTAACCAGGTTGCATAAACCATTAAGACTAGTCTTACAAGTTAGACATACATTTTTTTCTTTAAGACTGTTCATAATTTTTTTAAATCAGTTACATAAAAACATAGACTGGCCTAATTTGATACGAAAAGTAAGACTGAATGCCACTTGCCTAACTGCTAGTGGCTCATACTAGATCTTAAGGCACTGTCTTAACATAATGTCTTAGTTTATGCAACTGGCCCCAGGACTCGGACTGTGTGTGTGCGTCGCCCAGAGGTGGACAGTAACTAAGTACATTTACTTGAGTACTGTACTTAAGGACAATTTTTGAGTATCTGTACTTTCCTTGAGTAGTATTTTTTCTGGAAACTTATGACTTTTACTTCACTACATTTGAAAGACAAATATCGTATTTTTCTATCAAGGCCCTCGAAGTAGAAAGTTGTAGCCGCTTTGAAAGACAGTGGACGATTTTTTTCTTTTTTCTTTTTGCAGACAGCCTATCAGTAATCACTCTTGTAGGATCACATGAAGTTCAATGATTTCCTAGTATTTTTTGAACACCAATCAATTGATGGCAAAATAGAAGGCGGCAGTTCCCAGACGCAATGCGTGCAATCATGGTCATACTGAGAAGATAAAATTCAGAAGAGCAGACGTGGATAAGTCTGAAAAAGTGCGACGACACGAGTGCACACAGAAAGCTGCCTCTCAGACGCCAGACCACAAGTACTGAAGTTTAGTCTATTGAATCTACTAAAATCTTATTATAGTCAATTAAAACTAGACTAAAACTAAAATAATTCAGATGCCTAAAATGTTATGGTCAAAAGACTAAAACTAAATCAAAATTTGCTGTCAAAATGAACACTGGTATGAAGTATGGTTGGTCAAATGATTTTTATAGATTTACCCGCAAAGTTGCCATAGCCTTGTGGATACAGCGCTAACGCATAGCTAACGTTCCACAATGATGTGAGTTAGCATGCAAAAACGTAGTTGGGCTAATAATGTTAACTGAAGTCCTTTCAGAAATGTTTTTTACATAATCCTGTCAAATAAACACAATGTAGAAACCTTTCTTTTCTAGTATGATTTTAACTTTGATAAGAGCTTTGTAACTTTTTAACAAGTATTTAAATGAGTTCAAGGTATGCTAGACTGGCTTAAAGCACCATGATGGAACAGCGTGCATTCATACAACAATGCAACAATAATAAAATAATGCGTTTACTTTTACTTTTGATACTTAAGTACTTTTAAAAGCAAGTACTTCTGTACTTTTACTTAAGTAAAAATCGTTACAACTTTCACTTGTTATTACGGTACCTTTTTTCGGTACTTTTGGGATGTTTACATAAATAACTGTAACACTTTTATAAATGACTTACAGGTTCTTTATTGACACTATGCCAGTGCTACCCTGGTCGCTGTCTGTCATTGTCTGTGATGTTTGATTACTGTAATATTTACTAGTAAATAGTAGGCTACTAGGTACACTGTAAAAAAAAAAACCAGGTCTCCAATTGAACATTTTCTAGTGACTGATCACATCTAAATTTTTCAGTTGGCCAAATTGAATTTCTGTGATTTAAATTGCTTCAATTCACCAAAATTCAATTTGGCCAACTGAAAAATTTAGATGTGATCAGTCACTAGAATTTTTTTCTTAATTTAATTAATAAAAACAACCATATTATTATTTTTTCTTATTAATTTCATTTCTATGAAAAGATTTCCCACAAATTGTGTATTATGTATTTTCTGGTAATCAAATGAAGACATAAGACATTCATTTAATTTATCTTTTAATTTAATTAAACTTTTTTTGTCAAACAAAGTGCTGCACAGCTGAGCTTTATATGGTTAAAATTAAAACATGAAGAGAAAATTGTAATTTATAAATAAATAAAAAACGAAGAAAAAAAAATAAAGTTTTGATAATTTATTATTATTAAATTTTGACGTATCTAAATTCTACTGTACAATAATTTATATGTCAAGTTAGCCCAACTTTTATTTTGACGGGTTGCCGTGATTTTGAGTTTGTGTGTGTTTATGATATGACGGTCGTTTTTCTCTCAAATGAAACGATAAAATGCGTTCATGTCCTGATGGAAACATGTGACCGCGACGCGCGATTCTGAGTGAGAGTGTGTGTGAGGTAAACCCATAGACTGTAAACCGTGTCTCTACGCATTCATTCGCACAGAGACACGCATAATTCGTATTTTAATGGTCTTTTTGTGGTTTAATATTCACAGACACTCGTCTATATCACAATATGCGTTCTCAGGTACCGAAATTTGGTACCGCTTGATTTAATGTGAATCGGTACTCTGTAGTACCGACGTAATTCGGTCGTTGCCCTTAAAAGTACAGAGTTCGGTACCAAACCCGACTTGCAATGGAGTAATATTTAACCAATAGTACTTTTACTCAAGTAATGGAGTTGTGTACTTTGTCCACCTCTGGCGTCGCCTATCAATGACATCATACCTGCGTTAACCTCAGGTTTTAATTAGTAGAAACCATAGAAACACCAAAGCCGCTTTAATATCTGATGTGTTTTATTAGACACTGTTTGGATCATTGATGGACAGAAACCGATCATTGTTCTCCAGCTCAACACAGTTAGTCTTATTGTGTAAATCTGGTGTTGTTGATTTACCGCACAGAGTATCATGTTTTACCGCCTAATATTGATCTCGCTCACTGCAGTGTGAACAAGTGTCTTATTATAACATCACTTTAACACACTCAAATGTGTGTAATATGATCAAACATCGCTGCGTTACCCCACACACACACGAGCGGAAGCAGCAGAAGCGCTCGTCTGGCAGAATAAACGCTCCGCCCAATCAAGCCGTCATCAAGCTACGCCTTTGTTTTGAATAAGCGACCTCTAGTGGTGAAACATTACATATTGTGCCTTTCAATGATTAGTTCACTTCAAAATGACGATGTCCTGATATTTTCTTCACCCCATCTCATCCAAGATGTTCATGTCTGTCTTTCTTCAGTGGAATAGAAATTAAGTTTTTGAGGAAAACATTCTAGGATTTTTCTGCACATAATGGACTTCAATGGGAACCAACGGCTGAAGGTCCAAATCACTGCAGTTTCAGAGGAAGAGCTTCAGAGGCTCTGATCCCAGACGAGGAACAGGGTCTGATCTAGACAAACCATAAAATAAAAATGTATATACTTTTTTACCTCAAATGCGCGACTTTAGTGTTGTGATTCTTCACGGCGTATGACGTCATCACGTCGGAAAGGTCACGTGACGTAGGTGGAAGTACCGACCCAGTGTCGAAAAACTCCATCTCATGTTCTCTATAAAATTGCCAGACGTTGTTTTATTTTTATTTGTGTAAAGGGCGTTTGATTTAGTCTTTAGATGTATACGTAGATGCCTCACTAGCGACTGCACGGATCATTAGAATGAGGCATCTACTATCGATATATCTATAACCACGATCTAGTTTGACCTCACTTGCCGGAAGTTATGGCGGAGCTCAGAGATGATCACGTTCCTCTGATAAGAGGTAAAATAATATCATAAATACTGCTGGGTTTCTCTCAGAAACTGATGGTTTGTCTAGATAAGACCCTTATTCATCATCTGGTGTCGTTTAAAGCTGCACTGAAACTGTAATTTGGACCTTGAACCGTTTGGAGCCCATTGAAGTCCATTATATGGAAAAAACCCTGGACTGTTTTCATCCAAAACCTTCATTTCTTTTCGACTGCAGAAAGAAACACATGGACATCTTGGATGACATGGGGGTGAGGAAATTATCAGCAAACGTTTATTTAAAAGTGAACTAATCCTTTAATAACCTCATAGCTTGACTCTGACCATGTCCTGATTTGACTGTTGAAGCTGAAAGTGGTGGCTATAGACGGAGCGCTGGAGGTTGTCCACCAGAGCAGTGTCCAGTTCGACCGCGAGCTGCCGGAGTTCAGGTACACACACACTCTTCCAGCAGCCCAGGGGTTTTCCTCCAGGGTTTCCTGATTTCTCCCTGTGTGTGTGCAGGACTCATGGAGGAGTTCACATCCAGCCAGACCAGCTGACGGTCACATCTCCAGTGCTCATGTGGGTGAAGGTAAAGCGGCCGATCCTTTAACTCAGATAATGCAGAGTGTGTGTGCTGGACACTGATCGATCTGTTGTTGTGTTTGTGCCGTCGGACTGAAGGCGCTTGACGTCCTCCTGGAGAAGATGAGGAGCGCTGGGTTTGACTTCTCCCGGGTGAAGGCCATCTCAGGCAGCGGACAGGTCACTCTTCATCATTCATTATGCTGTCAAATATGCTTGATTTTCAGAGTTGATGTGGGGGAATGTAAGAGATTCTCTGTCCTTAAAGCTACACTGTGTGATATTTTCCTCCATCTAGTGGTGAACTTGTATATGACCATCCAGTGAATATTAGTTTCTGTTCCTCTCAATTCCGATTTCGTTTTAACTCCTACGGTGGCCGATTTAGTCCAAGATTAATATGGCTTCCAGTTCGGCCTCGTCCACATTTGACACGGTGCCATCGAGTGTTAAAACACCAAAGGCGAAGCTTGAATTTACGGGAATGTCCCTCTTTGGCTAATGTACTTTCAAGATGGAGGGGCAACATGGCGACCCGCATTCGAACCCTCACCCGTATGTATTTTCAATGGCATATTATAAACTTACGAGAATACTTTATTACTTAAAAGAAGTAAATATACATTAATGAGCACATATATTTTTGAAAGAACTAAGTGTTTTTAGCTAAGAATAAACTAAAAAACTTACACAGTGTAGCTTTAATTCTGGTGAAATGTGCTGTGTTTACTCGTCTAGTGTTTGATAGTGCCAGAATAATCAGATGAGCTGAGCTCTTATTAAACACTGATGTGCTGAACTGGGATTGACAGACTTTTCACATTCTTAGTGCTGGAAAAAAACAGAAACAAAACATGCATATTAAAAAAATAGGTACAAATAGCTTTAGCTCTTTAGAGAAATAGCTTTTACAAATTATACTTATTTATAAGTATCTATGCATCATCCATCCATCCATCATTCTGTCTATCATTCCGTCCGTCCGTCCATCCATCATTCTGTCTATCATTCCATCCGTCCATCCATCCATCCATCATTCTGTCTATCATTCCATCCGTCCGTCCATCCATCCATCATTCTGTCTATCATTCCATCCGTCCGTCCATCCATCCATCATTCTGTCTATCATTCCATCCGTCCATCCATCCATCCATCATTCTGTCTATCATTCCATCCGTCCGTCCATCCATCCATCATTCTGTCTATCATTCCATCCGTCCATCGATCCATCGTTCTGTCTATCATTCCATCCGTCCATCCATCCATCATTCTGTCTATCATTCCATCCGTCCATCGATCCATCGTTCTGTCTATCATTCCATCCGTCCATCGATCCATCGTTCTGTCTATCATTCCATCCATCCATCCATCCATCATTCTGTCTATCATTCCATCCGTCCATCCATCCATCATTCTGTCTATCATTCCATCCGTCCATCCATCCATCATTCTGTCTATCATTCCATCCATCCATCCATCCATCCATCATTCTGTCTATCATTCCATCCATCCATCCATCCATCCATCCATCCATCCATCCATCCATCCATCATTCTGTCTATCATTCCATCCGTCCATCCATCCATCATTCTGTCTATCATTCCTTCCTTCCATCCATCCATCCATCATTCTGTCTATCATTCCATCCGTCCATCCATCCATCATTCTGTCTATCATTCCTTCCTTCCATCCATCCATCCATCATTCTGTCTATCATTCCATCCGTCCATCGATCCATCGTTCTGTCTATCATTCCATCCATCCATCCATCCATCATTCTGTCTATCATTCCATCCGTCCATCCATCCATCATTCTGTCTATCATTCCATCCGTCCATCCATCCATCATTCTGTCTATCATTCCATCCGTCCATCCATCCATCGTTCTGTCTATCATTCCATCCGTCCATCGATCCATCGTTCTGTCTATCATTCCATCCATCCATCCATCCATCATTCTGTCTATCATTCCATCCGTCCATCCATCCATCATTCTGTCTATCATTCCATCCGTCCATCCATCCATCATTCTGTCTATCATTCCATCCATCCATCCATCCATCCATCATTCTGTCTATCATTCCATCCATCCATCCATCCATCCATCCATCATTCTGTCTATCATTCCATCCGTCCATCCATCCATCATTCTGTCTATCACTCCATCCATCCATCCATCCATCATTCTGTCTATCATTCCATCCGTCCATCCATCCATCATTCTGTCTATCATTCCTTCCTTCCATCCATCCATCCATCATTCTGTCTATCATTCCATCCGTCCATCCATCCATCATTCTGTCTATCATTCCTTCCTTCCATCCATCCATCCATCATTCTGTCTATCATTCCTTCCATCCATCCATCCATCCATCATTCTGTCTATCATTCCATCCGTCCATCCATCCATCATTCTGTCTATCATTCCATCCGTCCGTCCATCCATCATTCTGTCTATCATTCCATCCGTCCGTCCATCCATCCATCGTTCTGTCTATCATTCCATCTGTCCATCGATCCATCGTTCTGTCTATCATTCCATCCATCCATCCATCCATCATTCTGTCTATCATTCCATCCGTCCATCCATCCATCATTCTGTCTATCATTCCATCCGTCCATCCATCCATCATTCTGTCTATCATTCCATCCATCCATCCATCCATCCATCATTCTGTCTATCATTCCATCCATCCATCCATCCATCCATCCATCATTCTGTCAATCATTCCATCCGTCCATCCATCCATCATTCTGTCTATCACTCCATCCATCCATCCATCCATCCATCCATCATTCTGTCTATCATTCCATCCGTCCATCCATCCATCATTCTGTCTATCATTCCATCCGTCCATCCATCCATCATTCTGTCTATCATTCCATCCATCCATCCATCCATCCATCATTCTGTCTATCATTCCATCCATCCATCCATCCATCCATCCATCATTCTGTCTATCATTCCATCCGTCCATCCATCCATCATTCTGTCTATCACTCCATCCATCCATCCATCCATCCATCCATCCATCATTCTGTCTATCATTCCATCCGTCCATCCATCCATCATTCTGTCTATCATTCCATCCATCCATCCATCCATCCATCATTCTGTCTATCATTCCATCCATCCATCCATCCATCCATCATTCTGTCTATCATTCCATCCGTCCATCCATCCATCATTCTGTCTATCACTCCATCCATCCATCCATCCATCATTCTGTCTATCATTCCATCCGTCCATCCATCCATCATTCTGTCTATCATTCCATCCGTCCATCCATCCATCATTCTGTCTATCATTCCATCCATCCATCCATCCATCCATCATTCTGTCTATCATTCCATCCATCCATCCATCCATCCATCCATCCATCCATCCATCCATCATTCTGTCTATCATTCCATCCGTCCATCCATCCATCATTCTGTCTATCACTCCATCCATCCATCCATCCATCCATCATTCTGTCTATCATTCCATCCGTCCATCCATCCATCATTCTGTCTATCATTCCTTCCTTCCATCCATCCATCCATCATTCTGTCTATCATTCCATCCGTCCATCCATCCATCATTCTGTCTATCATTCCTTCCTTCCATCCATCCATCCATCATTCTGTCTATCATTCCTTCCATCCATCCATCCATCATTCTGTCTATCATTCCATCCGTCCATCCATCCATCATTCTGTCTATCATTCCATCCGTCCATCCATCCATCATTCTGTCTATCATTCCATCCGTCCATCCATCCATCCATCATTCTGTCTATCATTCCATCCGTCCATCCATCCATCATTCTGTCTATCATTCCATCCGTCCATCCATCCATCCATCATTCTGTCTATCATTCCATCCGTCCATCCATCATTCTGTCTATCATTCCATCCATCCATCCATCCATCCATCATTCTGTCTATCATTCCATCCGTCCATCCATCCATCATTCTGTCTATCATTCCATCCGTCCATCCATCCATCCATCATTCTGTCTATCATTCCATCCGTCCATCCATCATTCTGTCTATCATTCCATCCGTCCATCCATCATCATTCTGTCTATCATTCCATCCGTCCATCCATCCATCCATCCATCATTCTGTCTATCATTCCATCCGTCCATCCATCCATCCATCATTCTGTCTATCATTCCATCCGTCCATCCATCCATCCATCATTCTGTCTATCATTCCATCCGTCCATCATCCATCCATCATTCTGTCTATCATTCCGTCCGTCCATCCATCCATCCATCATTCTGTCTATCATTCCATCCGTCCATCCATCATTCTGTCTATCATTCCATCCATCCATCCATCATTCTGTCATCATTCCATCCGTCCATCCATCCATCATTCTGTCTATCATTCCATCCGTCCATCCATCATTCTGTCTATCATTCCATCCGTCCATCCATCCATCATTCTGTCTATCATTCCATCCGTCCATCCATCCATCCATCATTCTGTCTATCATTCCATCCGTCCATCCATCCATCATTCTGTCTATCATTCCATCCGTCCATCCATCCATCCATCATTCTGTCTATCATTCCATCCGTCCATCCATCCATCATTCTGTCTATCATTCCATCCGTCCATCCATCCATCCATCCATCATTCTGTCTATCATTCCATCCGTCCATCCATCCATCATTCTGTCTATCATTCCATCCGTCCATCCATCCATCCATCATTCTGTCTATCATTCCATCCGTCCATCCATCCATCATTCTGTCTATCATTCCATCCGTCCATCCATCCATCCATCATTCTGTCTATCATTCCGTCCGTCCATCCATCCATCATTCTGTCTATCATTCCATCCGTCCATCCATCCATCATTCTGTCTATCATTCCATCCGTCCATCCATCCATCATTCTGTCTATCATTCCATCCGTCCATCCATCCATCATTCTGTCTATCATTCCATCCGTCCATCCATCCATCCATCATTCTGTCTATCATTCCATCCGTCCATCCATCCATCTATCATTCCCTTCTATCCATCCATCCATCATTCTGTCTATCATTCCATCCGTCCATCCATCCATCCATCATTCTGTCTATCATTCCATCCGTCCATCCATCCATCATTCTGTCTATCATTCCATCCGTCCATCCATCCATCCATCCATCATTCTGTCTATCATTCCATCCATCCATCCATCGTTCTGTCTATCATTCCTTCCTTCCATCCATCCATCCATCATTCTGTCTATCATTCCATCCGTCCATCCATCCATCCATCATTCTGTCTATCATTCCATCCGTCCATCCATCCATCCATCCATCATTCTGTCTATCATTCCATGCATCCATCCATCATTCTGTCTATCATTCCATCCGTCCATCCATCCATCCATCCATCCATCATTCTGTCTATCATTCCATCCGTCCATCCATCCATCCATCATTCTGTCTATCATTCCTTCCTTCCATCCATCCATCCATCATTCTGTCTATCATTCCATCCGTCCATCCATCCATCATTCTGTCTATCATTCCATCCGTCCATCCATCCATCCATCATTCTGTCTATCATTCCATCCGTCCATCCATCCATCCATCATTCTGTCTATCATTCCATCCGTCCATCCATCCATCATTCTGTCTATCATTCCATCCGTCCATCCATCCATCCATCATTCTGTCTATCATTCCATCCGTCCATCCATCCATCATTCTGTCTATCATTCCATCCGTCCATCCATCCATCATTCTGTCTATCATTCCATCCATCCGTCCATCCATCATTCTGTCTATCATTCCATCCGTCCATCCATCCATCATTCTGTCTATCATTCCATCCGTCCATCCATCCATCATTCTGTCTATCATTCCATCCGTCCATCCATCCATCCATCATTTTGTCTATCATTCCATCCGTCCATCCATCCATCCATCATTCTGTCTATCATTCCATCCGTCCATCCATCCATCATTCTGTCTATCATTCCATCCGTCCATCCATCCATCCATCATTCTGTCTATCATTCCATCCGTCCATCCATCCATCATTCTGTCTATCATTCCATCCGTCCATCCATCCATCCATCCATCATTCTGTCTATCATTCCATCCGTCCATCCATCCATCATTCTGTCTATCATTCCATCCGTCCATCCATCCATCCATCATTCTGTCTATCATTCCATCCGTCCATCCATCCATCATTCTGTCTATCATTCCATCCGTCCATCCATCCATCCATCATTCTGTCTATCATTCCGTCCGTCCATCCATCCATCATTCTGTCTATCATTCCATCCGTCCATCCATCCATCATTCTGTCTATCATTCCATCCGTCCATCCATCCATCATTCTGTCTATCATTCCATCCGTCCATCCATCCATCATTCTGTCTATCATTCCATCCGTCCATCCATCCATCCATCATTCTGTCTATCATTCCATCCGTCCATCCATCCATCCATCATTCTGTCTATCATTCCTTCCTTCTATCCATCCATCCATCATTCTGTCTATCATTCCATCCGTCCATCCATCCATCCATCATTCTGTCTATCATTCCATCCATCCATCATTCTGTCTATCATTCCATCCGTCCGTCCATCCATCCATCATTCTGTCTATCATTCCATCCGTCCATCCATCCATCCATCATTCTGTCTATCATTCCATCCGTCCATCCATCATTTTTTTTTCCTGTTTTTTTGAAGCTTTGATTGTGTTTACAGTGTGCAATATAACATGTGTTCATGTTTCGCGTGTAAAAAAACCCAGTATTTTTCACACAATGTACTGATCTGTATACTGCTGTTTTCACTGTCCTCAAAACGGCCTGAGAATTTCCTTATTCTATGAAGTCCCTCCTTCAGAAACACGTAACGAGTTCTGATTGTGCCAGCGGTTCCCGTGTTGTGATTGGACAGCAGCTTAGCTCACGCAGGTCACGCCTCTCACCATAACGGGGATGCATGTGCTCTAAGTACAGCGGCCCTGGGAAGGCCAAACAAAGGTGATTTTACTCCGGGATGAAAATAACAGCGTCTCGACGACATGGCGACAAACACACTCTACAAACGCAACACTTCCTCTTCTCCACGAGGGAGCAACAAGACCACGCCCCCTTTTTCGCGTATTCTTGTGGGCGGAGTTTAGTCAACAAACTGCTCTACTGACGTCATTAAAGCAGGAAGTACAGGGATGTAGAACAAACCGGCCGTTCGCTGTAGGCTTTGAAAGGGAACTTCTGTCAAATAAAATATCTCGCTTGGCATTGAACTTTGAGCTTTATAATTTTACAGGTATTATTTATGCTCTAACAGCAACATTACACACTAACTAAAGTTTGAAAAATGGGATCACGAAGAACAGGACCTTTAACAGAAATAAAAAATAATTGTGCATTTGTGTTGATGCAGATTGAGCTCAGGCCAGGATTTCACAGCAGGTTTGTCATCTTTGTTTCAGCAACATGGCAGTGTGTTCTGGAGGAAGGGCGCGAGACAAACCCTCAATCATCTGGACCCGCGATCATCTCTACACCACCTTTTACAGGTGATGACCACATCTGGACATGAATACAGCTGTTCTCATTCATCTGAAGCTCTCAGTGCTCACTGCCCTAATGCCACACACACTGTTTGTCTGGGGCATTAATGAGGAATACTTCACCTGATGAATGACGACAAGAGCTTTCAGTGTTTAAAGGGATAGTTCACCCTAAAACGAAAATGTGATGTTGTTCTGCTCACCCCCAAGGCATCCAAGATGTAGGTGTCTTCGTTTCTTCAGTAGAACACAAATGGAGATTTTTAACTCAACCGTTGCTGTGTGTCACTCATATAATGCTTGTCAATGGGGTCTAATTCTATTAGAGTAAAAAAAACATGCACAGACAACTTCAAATTAAACCCCCGTGACGACACATTGATGTCTTAAGACACGAAATCATCGGTTTCTGAGAGAAACCCAACGGTATTTATGCAATTAATTTCACCTCATATCAGACGAATGTCTTCAGCTCTGCAGACTGACATCACTTCCTGTCAGTGAGGTCAAAATAGTGGCCGGGTCATAGATATATACATAGATTCCTCATTCAAGCGATCCACGCCATGATCCACGCAGGCACTAATGAGGCATCTACGTATATATATCTATGACCTGGCCAGAATTTTGACCTCACTGACAGGAAGTGATGTCAGTCTGCAGAGCTGAAGCGTTCGTCTGATATGAGGTGATATATTTGCATAAATACCGTTGGGTTTCTCTCAGAAACCGATGGTTTCGTGTCTTAAGACATTAATGTGTCGTCACGGGGTTTAATTTGAAGTTGTCTGTGCATGTTTTTTTTACTCTAATAGAATTCGTCTCCATTGACAAGCATTATATGAGTGACACACAGCAACGGTTGAATTAAAAATCTCCATTTGTGTTCTACTGAAGAAACGAAGACACCTACATCTTGGATGCCTTGGGGGTGAGCAGAACAACATCACATTTTCGTTTTTGGGTGAACTATCCCTTTAACATAAAAAACACACAATACACACAAATGACCCTTATGTAGTGCTAGTATAAGTGTGTGTTGTGAGTGGTCAGTGTGTTGTGTGTGTGCTGTAGGACAGTTATAAGTGTGTGTTGTGAGTGGTCAGTGTGTTGTGTGTGTGCTGTAGGATGGTTATAAGTGTGTGTTGTGAGTGGTCAGTGTGTTGTGTGTGCTGTAGGACGGTTATAAGTGTGTGTTTTGAGTGGTCAGTGTGTTGTGTGTGTGCTGTAGGACAGTTATAAGTGTGTGTTGTGAGTGGTCAGTGTGTTGTGTGTGTGCTGTAGGACGGTTATAAGTGTGTGTTGTGAGTGGTCAGTGTGTTGTGTGTGTGCTGTAGGACAGTTATAAGTGTGTGTTGTGTGTGCTGTAGGATGGTTATAAGTGTGTGTTGTGTGTGCTGTAGGACGGTTATAAGTGTGTGTTGTGAGTGGTCAGTGTGTTGTGTGTGCTGTAGGACGGTTATAAGTGTGTGTTGTGAGTGGTCAGTGTGTTGTGTGTGTGCTGTAGGACAGTTATAAGTGTGTGTTGTGAGTGGTCAGTGTGTTGTGTGTGCTGTAGGACAGTTATAAGTGTGTGTTGTGAGTGGTCAGTGTGTTGTGTGTGTGCTGTAGGATGGTTTTGCGGTGCAGGATAGTCCGGTGTGGATGGACTCCAGTACGTCAGGTCAGTGTCGGGATCTGGAGGCGGCTGTAGGAGGAGCTCAGAGTCTGGCTGACATCACCGGATCACGAGCCTATGAGGTGCCTTTATCCCTGACCTCTGTGTTATTTATATGATCTATTATTAAAATTAATAACTTGACATTTTCTGTGTTTGTCAAACAGCGCTTCACTGGAAATCAGATTGCAAAGATTTATCGCCTGAAGCCGAATGAATTCAGTGAGTCGGAGGTAAAACTCACTGTACACACACACACACACACACACACACACACGTCTGATCAATAAAACACTCTCTAATGATATATAAAGCTGAACATAAAAAGCCCTTAAGTTTGTTTATTTATCCCAAATGTATGTGTCAGTAGGAAATAAGTCAACATATGAAAGAAACTTTGTGTGTGTGTGTGTGTGTGTGTTTATAAAAACTATTATTTATATTTATTTATTAATAATTATAATACTTAAAATATTTATTAATAATTATAATACCATTTAAAGTAATTGTTTTTTATAAAACGGTTATTTTTAATATCTAAAAACATTTTAGTTAATTATGTACATTTATTAGCAATAAATGAATAAATATTCCTCCTGATATATATATATATATATATATACATACACACACACACATAATATTTTGTGTATGTAATTATATATAGAATTTATGCAAATTAAAATATATTTTATATTATTATATCTTATATAAAATGTATTATCAAAATTAAATAATTGTTAATTATTATAGAATGTAGTTATTTTGTTGATAAAATATATTTTTATATGTAAAAATGCATTTTTAATTTTATACTAGCTATTAAAACACTTTTTTTTTCAGTAATAAATACATATTCCCCATGATTGATGTGTGTGCATTTGTGTGTTTGTATGTAAATTACAATATATGTTTTGTAAAATTTATATTTTTATAATGATTTTATCAATAATTAACTATTCATAATTATTGTATTATTAAAATATATTTTCTATGATCATATCTTATATAAAGTGTATTTTTATCAAAATAAAATAGACGAGCTCAGTGTTTGCGGTCAGTAGTTAAGCCTGATCTCTGATCAGCTGTGAGACGAGCTCAGTGTTTGCTGTCAGTAGTTAAGCCTGATCTCTGATCAGCTGTGAGACGAGCTCAGGGTTTGCTGTCAGTAGTTAAGCCTGATCTCTGATCAGCTGTGAGACGAGCTCAGTGTTTGCTGTCAGTAGTTAAGCCTGATCTCTGATCAGCGGTGAGACGAGCTCAGTGTTTGCGGTCAGTAGTTAAGCCTGATCTCTGATCAGCGGTGAGACGAGCTCAGTGTTTGCGGTCAGTAGTTAAGCCTGATCTCTGATCAGCTGTGAGACGAGCTCAGTGTTTGCTGTCAGTAGTTAAGCCTGATCTCTGATCAGCGGTGAGACGAGCTCAGTGTTTGCGGTCAGTAGTTAAGCCTGATCTCTGATCAGCGGTGAGACGAGCTCAGTGTTTGCTGTCAGTAGTTAAGCCTGATCTCTGATCAGCGGTGAGACGAGCTCAGTGTTTGCGGTCAGTAGTTAAGCCTGATCTCTGATCAGCGGTGAGACGAGCTCAGTGTTTGCTGTCAGTAGTTAAGCCTGATCTCTGATCAGCTGTGAGACGAGCTCAGTGTTTGCTGTCAGTAGTTAAGCCTGATCTCTGATCAGCGGTGAGACGAGCTCAGTGTTTGCTGTCAGTAGTTAAGCCTGATCTCTGATCAGCGGTGAGACGAGCTCAGTGTTTGCTGTCAGTAGTTAAGCCTGATCTCTGATCAGCTGTGAGACGAGCTCAGTGTTTGCTGTCAGTAGTTAAGCCTGATCTCTGATCAGCGGTGAGACGAGCTCAGTGTTTGCGGTCAGTAGTTAAGCCTGATCTCTGATCAGCGGTGAGACGAGCTCAGTGTTTGCGGTCAGTAGTTAAGCCTGATCTCTGATCAGCTGTGAGACGAGCTCAGTGTTTGCGGTCAGTAGTTAAGCCTGATCTCTGATCAGCGGTGAGACGAGCTCAGTGTTTGCTGTCAATAGTTAAGCCTGATCTCTGATCAGTGGTGAGACGAGCTCAGTGTTTGCTGTCAGTAGTTAAGCCTGATCTCTGATCAGCGGTGAGACGAGCTCAGTGTTTGCTGTCAGTAGTTAAGCCTGATCTCTGATCAGTGGTGAGACGAGCTCAGTGTTTGCTGTCAGTAGTTAAGCCTGATCTCTGATCAGCGGTGAGACGAGCTCAGTGTTTGCTGTCAGTAGTTAAGCCTGATCTCTGATCAGCTGTGAGACGAGCTCAGTGTTTGCGGTCAGTAGTTAAGCCTGATCTCTGATCAGCGGTGAGACGAGCTCAGTGTTTGCTGTCAGTAGTTAAGCCTGATCTCTGATCAGCTGTGAGACGAGCTCAGTGTTTGCTGTCAGTAGTTAAGCCTGATCTCTGATCAGCTGTGAGACGAGCTCAGTGTTTGCGGTCAGTAGTTAAGCCTGATCTCTGATCAGCTGTGAGACGAGCTCAGTGTTTGCTGTCAGTAGTTAAGCCTGATCTCTGATCAGCTGTGAGACGAGCTCAGTGTTTGCGGTCAGTAGTTAAGCCTGATCTCTGATCAGCGGTGAGACGAGCTCAGTGTTTGCTGTCAGTAGTTAAGCCTGATCTCTGATGAGCTGTGAGACGAGCTCAGTGTTTGCGGTCAGTAGTTAAGCCTGATCTCTGATCAGCGGTGAGACGAGCTCAGTGTTTGCTGTCAGTAGTTAAGCCTGATCTCTGATCAGCTGTGAGACGAGCTCAGTGTTTGCGGTCAGTAGTTAAGCCTGATCTCTGATCAGCGGTGAGACGAGCTCAGTGTTTGCGGTCAGTAGTTAAGCCTGATCTCTGATCAGCGGTGAGACGAGCTCAGTGTTTGCTGTCAGTAGTTAAGCCTGATCTCTGATCAGCGGTGAGACGAGCTCAGTGTTTGCGGTCAGTAGTTAAGCCTGATCTCTGATCAGCGGTGAGACGAGCTCAGTGTTTGCTGTCAGTAGTTAAGCCTGATCTCTGATGAGCTGTGAGACGAGCTCAGTGTTTGCTGTCAGTAGTTAAGCCTGATCTCTGATCAGCGGTGAGACGAGCTCAGTGTTTGCGGTCAGTAGTTAAGCCTGATCTCTGATCAGCGGTGAGACGAGCTCAGTGTTTGCTGTCAGTAGTTAAGCCTGATCTCTGATCAGCTGTGAGACGAGCTCAGTGTTTGCGGTCAGTAGTTAAGCCTGATCTCTGATCAGCGGTGAGACGAGCTCAGTGTTTGCTGTCAGTAGTTAAGCCTGATCTCTGATCAGCGGTGAGACGAGCTCAGTGTTTGCTGTCAGTAGTTAAGCCTGATCTCTGATCAGCTGTGAGACGAGCTCAGTGTTTGCTGTCAGTAGTTAAGCCTGATCTCTGATCAGCGGTGAGACGAGCTCAGTGTTTGCTGTCAGTAGTTAAGCCTGATCTCTGATCAGCTGTGAGACGAGCTCAGTGTTTGCTGTCAGTAGTTAAGCCTGATCTCTGATCAGCGGTGAGACGAGCTCAGTGTTTGCTGTCAGTAGTTAAGCCTGATCTCTGATCAGCGGTGAGACGAGCTCAGTGTTTGCGGTCAGTAGTTAAGCCTGATCTCTGATCAGCTGTGAGACGAGCTCAGTGTTTGCGGTCAGTAGTTAAGCCTGATCTCTGATCAGCTGTGAGACGAGCTCAGTGTTTGCTGTCAGTAGTTAAGCCTGATCTCTGATCAGCGGTGAGACGAGCTCAGTGTTTGCGGTCAGTAGTTAAGCCTGATCTCTGATCAGCGGTGAGATGAGCTCAGTGTTTGCGGTCAGTAGTTAAGCCTGATCTCTGATCAGCGTGAGACGAGCTCAGTGTTTGCTGTCAGTAGTTAAGCCTGATCTCTGATCAGCGGTGAGACGAGCTCAGTGTTTGCGGTCAGTAGTGATAGATTTTGTATTTAAATCTTCCAGGCCAGTTCCTGTTTGTAAAATGAGCACCATTTGTCTTTAATGGCCCTTGGAGCCCATGAGTGATTGGATTAGCATCTATGCATTTGAATGTCACTGTTATGCTGATTGGATCAGTATCGATGGCAGGAACGTTTGGGGTGTGTAAGAACGATCTCCTGTGGGAGGTCCTAACAGTTTCCCTTTGTCTGAAGCCCTTTGTCTTCCCTGTATAAAGTTCTGTCTCAGAACACAGAACGTTGGGTCAAGATTGTTGAAGGGCGGCATGATAACATCGATGCTGAAAGACTGCTACACTACAAACCTTCAATAAATTCTTCTCCCCACAAGAACTCTGGTCAAGCTTACTTATTTTATGTATTGGAGAAATCTAATACATTGGCGAGCCACCCAAACGACTGCTCGGCCAAATACACCAAAATCTAACAGTAGTTAAGCCTGATCTCTGATCAGCTGTGAGACGAGCTCAGTGTTTGCGGTCAGTAGTTAAGCCTGATCTCTGATCAGCGGTGAGACGAGCTCTGTGTTTGCTGTAATGATGAATCCGGTGTGTGTTTCAGAGAATATCCCTGATCAGCAGCTTCGCTTCTTCACTGTTCCTGGGCGACTACGCTCCGATCGACTACAGCGACGGTACTTTCCTTCAGCTCAGTCCTGTAAACCTGTGTCTCTGCTCCGGAAGGATTGGGCTGGATCGACCTCTGTCCCTCTCTCTCTCTTTCTCTCCATCCCTCTCTCCATCCCTCTCTCTATCCTCCGATCACATTTACTATGTCAAGAAATGATGCATTATGAATAACCCACTGATGACTTTCCTGCAGATTATTGTCCCAGTTGAATCGGCTGTGAATATAAATCTGTGATCAGATGCAGAAGTGTGCGGTCGGTCTGAGCATGTGAATTATTAAGCAGGTCTGTCTGTGTGTCTGTGTGTGTGTGTGTGTGTGTGTGTGTGTGTGTGTGTCTGTGTGTGTGTCTGTGTGTGTGTCTGTGTGTGTGTCTGTGTGTGTGTCTGTGTGTGTCTGTGTGTGTGTGTCTGTGTGTGTGTGTGTGTGTGTGTGTGTGTGTGTGTGTGTGTGTGTGTGTGTGTGTGTGTGTGTGTGTGTGTGTGTGTGTGTGTGTGTGTGTGTGTGTGTCCTCCTGAAGGCTCTGGGATGAATCTGATGGACCTCTGTGAGAGACGCTGGTCTCCATCTTGTCTGAACGCCACAGCGCCGCATCTGGCAGAGAAACTGGGCCGCCTCACGCCGTCCACAGCGGTTCTGGTGAGGTTTGATCTGGACTGGACTCTGACGCCGCGAGGCCTGAAGTGATGAGCTGTGTGTGTGTGTGTGTGTGTGTGTTTCACAGGGCTGTGTGTCTCCGTATTACACTGAGCGCTACGGGTTTCCTCAGAGCTGTGGAGTGGTGGCCTTCACTGGAGATAACCAGGTCAGAGCTGCTCTTCTTCAGTCATTCTCACAATCACACCAGCCCTGGCTCTGAACATCAGGACACATGTGTGAAGCCTCTGTGATTTACAGTGATGAGATCTGACGGACTGTAGAGGGCAGCAACAACACACAAACACATCTCCAAACACACAGCCATTACAACAACACACAAACACATCTCCACACACACAGCCATTACAACAACACACAAACACATCTCCACACACACAGCCATTACAACAACACACAAACACATCTCCACACACACAGCCATTACAACAAATATATAAATATATATATATAAAAGTAAAAATATTAATAAAACAAAAATCATATAGACATCTAAAAAAACTAAAACTAATAAAAATGACAAACTAAATTATTAAAACATTAACTTAAATTAAAAATGAA
>JARQWZ010003965.1:0-2500 GCA_033150135.1 Gobio occitaniae
GAGTGAGTGTGTGAGTGAGTGAATGTGTGAGTGAGTGTGTGAGTGAGTGTGTTAGATTAGATTTAGATTAGATTAGATTCAACTTTATTGTCATTACACAAGTACAAGTACAAGTACAAGGCAACGAAATGCAGTTTAGGTCTAACCAGAAGTGCAATAGCAGCAAGTGCAGGATATACAATGGTTGCATAAGTGCAGGACATGGAAATATACTGAATATATATAAATATGTATAAATAGAGAGATGGTTATTACTATAAACAGAACTGAATTTACAGGTGAGTATGTACAGTGAATTAATATACAGATGGCTATTACTATAAACAGAATTTACAGGTGAATATGTACTATGAATATAATATACAGATGGCTAGTACTTTAACAGAATTTTTTACAGTTAGAGGTATACAATAATATGTTAGGCAAGATGATGAATATAGCAGTGGATTAAGGTAGTGCAATAAATTATGGACAGAGCTATCCGAAAAAGTTTAAAAGTGCAGTGGAAAGTGGTTGCATATTACAGTTAGAAGTACGGTGCAAAATGCAAATGTAAACATTGGTACTATAAATACAGTCGGCAGTGCAAATGAGCATAATCCAGTTAAGATATGGTAGTGCAGAATGCAAAAGTAAACAGTTGTTACTGTAATAAAGAGTCGGTAGTGCAAATAACAAAGTGAAGGCAGATGTGAGGTAGGAGAGTTAGCAGTTTATGAGGGAAGTGGATCAGCGGGGGTTTGAGTTCAGTAAAGAGACAGCTCTGGGGAAAAAACTGTTCTTAAGTCTGCTGGTCCTGGTCCGGTGGATCCTGAAACGCCTGCCGGAGGGCAGGAGAGAAAACAGTCTGTGGGCTGGGTGAGAGGAGTCCTTGAGGATGCTGCGAGCTCGATGCAGACAGCGTTTCCTCTGGATGTGCTCGATGGCAGGCAGTGGAGTTCCTGTGATGCGCTGGGCAGTTTTCACCACCCGCTGCAGTGCCTTGCGCTCCGCAACAGAGCAGCTCCCATACCATACTGCCACACAGTTGGTCAGGATGCTTTCTATTGCGCAGCGGTAGAAGTTCACCAGGATAGCCGAGGAGAGCTGATTCTTAGTGAGTGAATGTGTGAGTGAGTGTGTGTGTGAGTGAGTGTGTGAGTGAGTGTGTGAGTGAGTGAGTGAGTGTGTGAGTGAGTGTGTGAGTGAGTGAATGTGTGAGTGAGTGTGTGAGTGAGTGTGTGAGTGTGTGAGTGAGTGTGTTAGTGAGTGAATGTGTGAGTGAGTGTGTGAGTGAGTGTGTGAGTGAGTGTGTGAGTGAGTGTGTGAGTGAGTGAATGTGTGTGTGAGTGAGTGAGTGTGTGAGTGAGTGTGTGAGTGAGTGTGTGAATGTGTGAGTGAGTGTGTGTGTGAGTGAGTGTGTGAGTGAGTGTGTGAGTGAGTGAGTGTGTGAGTGAGTGTGTGTGAGTGAGTGTGTGAGTGAATGTGTGAGTGAGTGAGTGAGTGAGTGTGTGTGTGTGTGTGTGTGTGTGTGTGTGTGTGTGTGTGTGTGTGTGTGTGTGTGTGTGTGTGTGTGTGTGTGTGTGTGTGTGTGTGTGTGTGTGTGTGTGTGTGAGTGAGTGAGTGAGTGAGTGTGTGAGTGAGTGAATGTGAGTGTGAGTGTGTGTGTGAGTGAGTGAGTGTGTGTGTGAGTGAGTGAGTGAGTGAGTGAGTGAGTGAGTGAATGTGAGTGTGAGTGAGTGTGAGAGTGAGTGAGTGAGTGTGTGAGTGAGTGAGTGAGTGAGTGAGTGAGTGAGTGAGTGAGTGAGTGAGTGAGTGAGTGAGTGAGTGAATGTGAGTGTGAGTGAGTGTGAGAGTGAGTGAGTGAGTGAGTGTGTGAGTGAGTGAGTGAGTGAGTGAGTGAGTGAGTGAGTGAGTGAGTGAGTGAGTGAATGTGAGTGTGAGTGAGTGTGAGTGTGTGAATGTGTGAGTGAGTGTGTGAGTGAGTGAATGTGTGAGTGAGTGTGTGAGTGTAGTTAGTGAGTGAGTGAGTGAGTGAATGTGAGTGTGAGTGAGTGTGAGAGTGAGTGTGTGAATGTGTGAGTGAGTGTGTGAGTGAGTGAGTGTGTGAGTGAGTGTGTGAGTGAGTGAATGTGTGAGTGAGTGTGTGAGTGAGTGTGTTAGATTAGATTTAGATTAGATTAGATTCAACTTTATTGTCATTACACAAGTACAAGTACAAGTACAAGGCAACGAAATGCAGTTTAGGTCTAACCAGAAGTGCAATAGCAGCAAGTGCAGGATATACAATGGTTGCATAAGTGCAGGACATGGAAATATACTGAATATATATAAATATGTATAAATAGAGAGATGGTTATTACTATAAACAGAACTGAATTTACAGGTGAGTATGTACAGTGAATTAATATACAGATGGCTATTACTATAAACAGAATTTACAGGTGAATATGTACTATGAATATAATATACAGATGGCTAGTACTTTAAACAGAATTTTTTACAGTTAGAGGTATACAAT